>JANSTT010024824.1:0-37051 GCA_026745375.1 Platyura marginata | reverse complement strand
ACCGTAATAGCCGAAGCTAACGAAGGAGGAAAAGAATGGGCGGAAGTGAAAGCTTTGGCAATGAACAGAACGCGATGACGGCTTTTTGTGGATGGCCTATGCTCCCTCGTGGAACGACGAACGGCCTGATGATGATGATGATATAACGTCGCAACTCGTATATTTTATATGGAAAATTTTCATACTTCTTTCTATGATCTAGTACTTCTATTTCTATTTAATATGGAAAATGTTTACATTTTTATTCTATGATCTATTACTTTTATTACATGCAACCATGTTTTGTTGTTTGAAGTTTCTTTGTATGCCATATAAGGTTTTATAGCCCTGTGAAATAATATTTTTCTTGGTACAACGTAGGTAGACGTTCAAATTGTGTTAAAATTTGGAATTTCTTCTACGTTAAGAATTGTGTTAAAATATATAATTTTTATTTTATTTTTATCTCATTAGAATGGCTGATGTTCTAGATATCGACAATGCGGAAGAATTTGAGGTCGATGATGATGGGGATCGTAAGTATTGTTGATTAAAAAAAAATAAACTTATAGGTTACGCTTCGTTATTTTCTTTTTAATCTATTGCAGAAGGCATTGTTAGACTCAAAGAAAAAGCCAGAAAACGCAAAGGTCGTGGATTTGTCAATGAAAGTGTTCAAAGACAACAAATCTATGACTATGAGCGTGTCCGTAATGATGATGACGACGAACTGGAGCCAGGACCACAACGTTGTATGTTTTTTGTTTTACTCATTTAAGATTATTGTTTTAATCATATTTTTATATCGTTTCAAGCTGTCGAAGGATGGATTTTATTTGTTACATCCATACATGAAGAGGCTCAAGAGGATGATATTCAAGAGAAATTTTGCGAATATGGAGATATCAAAAATATTCATTTAAATCTGGATCGTCGGACTGGTTTCCTCAAAGGATATGCTCTTGTTGAATATGAAACGTATAAACAAGCGTGTGCTGCACGTGATGCACTGAATGCAAGTTCTATTTTGGGGCAAACCATATCAGTTGATTGGTGCTTTGTAAAAGGACCAAAAAAAATTAAGAAACAAGAAAGACGGCGTCGCTAATAATCGTAAAAAACATTTAATATGTATTATTTAAGAATTAGAATAAATGATTTTTTTCGATATACATATACGGTCGTACTTCCGCTATGGGATTAGGAATAAATCTCTTGAGCAATCGGCAAAAACAATTTGTAGTAAAGGAATCAAATTATTTGTGTGTCTGTAGATTATGAAATTCATCTTTCTAAAAACCTTGGAAGCGAGGGAAGTAATCGTAGCCAGTTTGGCCATAATAATATTAACAGCAAAAGTTGTCTTTAAATTTTTTATATAACGGAGCAAACATTTCAATGCTAAAATGTGATATTAAACCCAAATTTTTTTTTTATTGTGTTCTAATGTCTGTTCTCGGCTGCAACCGTATTTAGTATCGCGAAAAAAACAAATAACCACGTATTTTTCTTATTTTTACACTCGTATGATATTAATCAAAGGGTTTTATAATTTTGGTACGGAGTTTCTAACGGCCCTTAATACCTACTCATCGTAGAAAAAAACATTTTAACACGTAGAAAGCTGAAATTTTATAATCCATCTTATAATCCTAGAACCTAGAATAAGATCTCTATTGTTTTTGGAGAAAATCGGACAAGGTATAGGTGAAACTGTGGTACAGTGTGTACCTAATTTTGATATAAAATATTCATTTACTCGAAATTTAGAAAAAAAGAATTATCAATTATAGAGAGCACAAAAATGAAGATTTCAAACAAAAATCAAAAAGTTTTACGACCAACCGTTGTGGCGCTGCAATTAATTTTATATAATTTGTAGAGTTTTTAATTATTTGTATTCAATTTACTCAATATATATTTGTTGTAGGTACAGACAAAATAATACACGGACAAAGACGTTGATAACAAACTAATACTCATAAGGGGGTATATTATAATCGGATATTCTTACTAGACATTCTTTCTTCAAAAAAATCATTCATCTCGTACAAACTTGCATATAAAATTCTGTTTAAAATCTGCTCCCAAATTCTGATAATTTCTTTTATTTAATATTTCCTATGACGTCGAGAAATTCAATTCATTTGAAAAATTATCACGTCGGGGTCACTAATGTAAGAAACCAAATGATATGCTTTGCACATTTGTTCCTAACTTTTTACTTCTAAATAAAACACATTTGCTAAATTTTAAAGATCAGCTTAATTATTTACAGTAGACTCGATTATATATTTACTCTCTAAACCAAAAATTTTGTATGAAAATTTGAAGTTATATTTACAGAACGAATTTTTCACTCAGTTATTTTTACACCAAGCTGATTTCGATACTTTACTTTCCAAAAGTAAAGTATTTACTAGCCAAAAGTTCTAAATATTAGTGTTGCTCTGTATCATGAATACGTGACATGTTTTTTTCCAAAAATTCCATTTTTATATCGCAAACTAAGAAATTGCATTGCATTTTGGCATTTTATGTTGAGTCATCTATAGTTTTCTTAAGTAACAGGCAACTAGTCTAGGCCTCATCCATCAGCTACCTACAATAGTTTTGTTATAATTCCTGCGTTCTGTAGTTTGGTATCCCCATTTTTTATCAATCAGCTCTCCATTACTACGATCCTATAGAATTCTAAAATCTGTCTCTACGCCTGATTCCATATTTAATTTACATATCCATTAGAGTGGTTTGCTTGATGTATGGAATTTGTTTTTTTTAAGACTTCGAAATTCTAATAGCATACGTTTTTTATCTTTTTTTATAACGAAAAACATTTGATCTACGACCTTAGGGAAAAATGTTATAAAAGAAAGTTGTAGATCTGAAAAAAATAATGATTTATTTAACTTATTAATAGAGCCCCACTATTTACTCAACGGATGATCTCGGAAAAAGTGAAATATCTTGGTAACGGTCCACCCTATTAATTAGTTGAATTAAAATGACTAATGTAATTTTTTCTACACTTTCTTTTATAATATTTTGAATAATAATAATTATAATATCTTGAAACAGATGAAGAAGACCGAAAATCAAAGTCGTAGAACAGTTAAAATTAACATTTAAAAAAATGAACCACTCTAATGTCCATGTCCACTGACCGAGTTTTACTGACTGTGTATAGTGTGTACCCTAGATAGATAGCACTTCAACAACTACATTCCATATTCCATGTATGTTTAAAAAATTATAAAATATCACTCTCAGTTATATTTCAAGCCCTCATTTAATAGGTAAATATAATCGAGAGTCTACTGTATTTTATAATTGCTTATTAAAGCACACAATTAATTATACATGAATTATTAATTAAACATTTATGAAAAAAAAAACAAAACATAAGACCAGCTTCGATGACAAGAAAAAGAAGAATGATAAATATTTAAAATAAATTCTAAACATTTAAAAAACGATGACTACTGTTGAAACAAATACTTTCACAAGATTTTATACAGACGCTACAATTCCTTCTTTGCTGGTTTTTATTATTATTAAAATCGGTGTACCATAATTTAGTGAAAAAGGTATGTATAAGCAGGTAAACATAAGATTTTAGCACCAAGAAATGATATTTTGTTAATAAATAAAAACATCGATCACTTTCACCGTTGAAAAAAATTCGTGTTAACTATCGATAGCTGGAAAAAATTTCGAACAAATGCATACAAAAAAAAAAAAAATTAAAATTAGCAAATTTTAAATAGAGCTTAAAATTCACAAAAGAAATGAAAAGTGCGATAAACAAAATTTACATTACATAATTAAAAATCAAATATTTTTTATGAATTTTTATGTTCTAAAAAACCAATTTCATTTCATTTCAATTTCCCAAAATATTTAATAAATAACATAAAAAATGATAATTACTTATCACATCCGTCTTATTAAAGAAGAATTTGTAAATCAAAGTATTGTCTGGATGGGGATTTTATTTTTCGTTAACTAAATGAAAAAAACATTCGATTAGAATATTTAATGTTGGACATTATTCAATTCGGTTTGATTTGTTACTTTTGTTGGCTATATGAATTATGTAAAGATTTTTGTTTGTAGAAAATGTGACTGTGTGCTGTTGCTAGTTGCTTAAAGAAAGAGAGGCACAAGTGAGAAAGGTAGTTTTATTAATATTAAAATCGTTCAGTTTATTTCTCATACATATTTAGAGCATTTGAATTTAAATTTTCCCTTATTGACTTTGTCCGTGGCTATATATTTTGTCTATGTATACAATATTGAGTAAATTGAATATAAATGACAAAACCCTGGAAATTACATAAAATTGATTGCAGCGCCATAACGGTAGGTTGTGAAATCTTAATTTATGTATTCTCTATAATTGTTGTCATGTTAATATTGTCTACATTCCGATTAAGTCATAAAAAAGTAAGTTTGGCAGAACGAAATACCGTTGAATTCCTATGGGTGAAAGGACATTCAGGTCTGGAGCGGAAAGAGACGGCTTAGGAGCTAGCGAAAACAGGCATTAGCCTTCCATTGCACTCAAACGAACCTTTACTGAGCTTACCGGTTGGAGCTCCTTCTTCTGGAGGTAAACCTCCAGGCAGAGGGATTTGAAAAAATGAAGAGCAATAGCAGGATGCAGACAAGCTAAAGGCTTTCATCAGAGGGCCGGCTCAGTCTACATCGAAATATGTACTTTCTCTACCCAGAGCTAAAGTGATAAAACTAATAGAGTTTCTTACCGGGCACGGTCAGTTCCAGGCGCACTTATGCAGGCTGGGTGTGGTGATGGAACCAACCTGCAGGTTCTGCTAGGAACTGCCTGAACCGGCTGATCATACTATTTGACTTCCCAGCAGTATAGAAAAAGAGACAAAAGACACTAGAAAGTCATTTAATGAACTTTTCGGAAAATCATGACGTACCTTGGTCAGCCATCCTAAGGTTCATTAATCTCCTGAAATGGTAGCTAAGGGGTAAGTCACTAAGCGAGGCATGTCTAATGGGCCCAACGGAGTGATTTTCAGGCACTTTGGTCCTAGCCTTCTTGTCCGATTTGCTCCAAAAGAATAGAGATCTTACCTTAGAGTGATGTCGTAGCCAACTTAGGTGAAAATTGGAATATTGATTTTTTCAAGGTTAAAAAAACAAAATTGTTACTAACATAAATTAGTATTATTTAAAGGTATGTAAAATTAGTTAATAAAATTAATCTATTATGGATTAACATATTTTTAAAAGTTATCCCTTTATAGGGATTAATAAAATGGCGGGTCCCAATAAATACAATCGTGTTGGTTTAGGTTTAATGTGGATCGATAAAATACAAAAATCATATACAAAATGCAAGAGCATCTCAAAAAAACAATCTACCTTATTTCTGTTTTTATTTATTTTAAGTAACATTAACAGAGTAAAGAGTCTCTTCATTCGATTGACTGCTGGCTGTCCCTTTTGTCTTATTTAAAAAAACAACAAAATAAAAGAGTGAAACAAAGAATGTCGCATGTCTTCCGACTAATAAGTAAAACACTGTTGGCGCAAGCAGTGTTAACTGTTAACCTTCTGCTTTAAAGACACCGTTTGAATCTTAAAAATTAATATTTTCTAAAAATGAAAAATTTACGAAAGCATTGACAATTTTGAGAATGATGAGTAGTTTTTAGAAAATTTTTGGTTAACCCATTAATGTTGAAAATGTATGGACCTTAAAGTTTTAATTTTTGCAAAAAAATTTATTTTACAAAAAATGCTAGAAATTCAAAATAATATAAAAATTGTGTCATTTGTAATTCAAAATTGTGTCAAAAAACGGTCCAGATTTTCGGTGAACGACCGGTTTTTTTCATTTTTATCCATCAAAATGACGTATGTTTTTTTAAATAGTCCCATAATGATGGGAACAATAATTCTTACGACCCACCACTAATTATTGTTAAGGAAAAAGACAATCTGTCTAAGGGAAAGATTTATGAGCAATTTTGGAACAACTAAGTTTATACATTAAATAAATCTATAAAATGGTAAAAATAAGAAATTTATCAGCAAAATTGGGATATTGTATCTAAATAATAAACAAAGTACATACGTGGAATTTAACAAAATTATAATTAATTACTACAATAAAATTGCCAGGGGAAAGACAATTTTCAATGTCACGAACACCTAAATGCACCGGCGACAAAACTAAAAAAGCCGAAATAAAAAAATTAAAGCCAAAAATAATATAGTTTAGATTAGATATTAAAGTTAAATTGTATGACCGTACCGTAAATACATAAATAGTCATGTAAGCAATTGATTTGTTTTCTACCTTTTGCATTATTTCAAGAATGAATTAAATGTTTTTTCCTTATTGTACGCAGAGGTTATTTTAACTATTCATTTACTCATTTTTTTAGGTAATTCGTTTTATTCCGGACGACCTAGAGCCCCTAGAGGCCTAATTAGTCCGAATTAACGAGGTTCTACTGTAATATAAAAATTCAAATTATATCTTTGCCTTTGGTATTAACCCTAATCGTGTCACGGTGTGACTCTGAGTCACATTTGAATGAATTTTGAACTTAATATTTTTGATTATTTTATTCCGCGTCTCCAAATTTTTTTCTTGGATCTTGTTTGAATTAACAAGTAATACTAAAAAAAATAGTAATTGCAAATTTGGAGTTAGGCATGATATCATGACCTTGTATGACCTTTTATAGAAAAAGTAACAAAGTAACAAAAGTAACGTGACACGATTAGGGTTAAAAAAGTTCAAAATTATGTCATTTTTAAAAAACCGCCGCTTTCTTCCATCAAAATTTTTAAGTTTTTTTTTTTAAATATGTAGTCCCAAAATCAATAATCAATAATTCTCACGAGGCGCCACTGTCAGAAATACACTTTTTTTTAGATGTCCCACTATTGAACTGGGGTGCGACTTATCAGAAGAAAAGAAACATAGGTTAAATAATTTATATTTTTTTTCATTAATTTTATTAATCAATATAAGGGGACCCGGCTACTGATTTGCCTTGAACTTGATAGAATTATTGTGAAATGATAAAAATAAAAAAAAAAAATTTATGCGATCAGTTTCGTATAAATTTCCACTGAGGTTCAATAAGATTACTTAGCATAAATATGATAATTTCTCTAAATTACCTTGGAATATTCGGCAATAAAATAATTGTGTTCAAGTATCGCATTTAAACATGTTTCTCAAGTCATTACATTGCAAAGGTTTTTGAAGAGGCTGTTGCATAACCTTTTTTTTTTTTTTGATCGTCGATAGCTAATTTCTATACACCAACACATTTGTTTATAAAAAAATTAAAATATTTATTTAAAAAGCTTTTGTTTTGCTTTATATACACATTATTATCATTTTTTTTGTCAAACATAAAGTTTAGCGTTGAGTTGAGAGTCTATTTGTAATTTTTGTTTTTCATTTTTAATAAAATTATTAGTAATTATTAGTTTTCAATAATTTATTATCAACTTCTTGCATCATTGACAGTTGTAGGTACTTGGACTTCAAGCCCATCCAAATCTTCTGTTAATATTACCTGACATCCAAGTCGAGACGTATCTGTTAAGTCATATGCTAAATCTAACATATCCAATTCTTCATCGCATGGTTTCGATGGTAGTTTGTCGTAGAATTCTTTTGTAAATATTAAATGACACGTTGAACATGTTAGTGTTCCTTCGCATGCACCAAATCCTTCTATATCAATGTTATTGTTGATGATAACATCCAGAAGGTGATCACCGATTTTACCATTTACCTGAATTCTTTCGCCACTTTTTTTTATAAATGTAACTTTGATCCTGTTGAATTATTGAGAAATATTAATTAGATAATAAAATTCAATGCTAAATAGAAATTACTCTTTCTTCATGGATTGTGGTGCGGTAACAGATAAAAACTTTGTTGTGTCTGCTGATTTGATGCTTTTCTTTAGGAATTCACCGATTTTCAGTGTATTTCGTAACATATTAAAAAAATTGCAGTTAATTGCACTGTCGATCTCAACTTATGCAATTACCAATTTGCGATAACTGATAATAGAAACTTAAATATGAAATAATTTCTTTTAGTTAAAATTCACTCTCCACCTTAGATCATATATACATATACACTGTCTCTGTCTGTCACTGTAGAATTCCTAAGAAAATTTTCGCAAAGAGCAACAACGTTTATCGAATGTGCAACTAATTTTGTCTCTTTAAAAACATAACCTCAAAGTACATGTAAACAAAAGTCGCTTTTCAAAGTTTTTTATAAAAAAATTAATGTTGCTGAAAATTGTTAGGATAAATACTTAAATATATTTTAATTTATATTTCACTTTATCTTGTTTAATGTTATTATTCAATTTCTTAGAGTACATACTTTATAATATTTTAATTGACATCTCGTTGGCAATCGTACCAACATACCAACAGAAATATTTAATTTTTCAGTCATGTGCTTTTTTTATTCGACAATGTGATGTGACAAAGGTAGGACAGAAGAGAGGCGTCATCCAAAAACTCTGGAACAAAAATAATTTAACAGTTCTTAATAGAAACTTAAAACCTCTCTGGAAAGTAGGGGTGAGTCGAACGCCTGGATAGCAACGTTGTACGATAAACCCACCCCTCTCCATCACAACTTTCCAGCACGGTTCACGAAAGTTGAATAAAAAAAATCGTTTTCAATGTTTTCCTTAGTTTTCTACTGAACTTTTTCAACCCATATGCAAATTACAGATGGTGTATAACAGGGCGTAGCAACTCTTTCGTCCAAAAAAAAGCGGTGATTTAAACAAAAACGGGCAAATTTTAATACAAGTATTTTATTAGAAATGTAATTGTTATTAAAAAATAGACATTAATCGTGTTTTCGAACAATAAATCTTACTTTCTAATGTTAGTAAAACCATTTTGTGTTTAATTTAACTCTATGTGCACAAAAATATGTAAATTCTGTCAAAACGATAATGATACACTAAATTTAAGTCGACATAAATGAAAGACAATCCGAAAATCTCAAATTATTTACAAAATTCGAACATTTTTGAATTTTTCGAACAAGCAAACTTTTTAACCGAAATCCCGTTACCAATCTGTTATTATACACCATCTGTAACCATCTGTAGTTATATTATACACCATTTGCAATGCAAATTACTCATAAAATAAAAGAGCGGTATCACGGTAAATGAGAAAATACTTTTCCCTATCTCTATATTCAAAGGTAACATGGCAGTATTTTTTGCTGTCAAAAAGAAGGGTAGTAGTAGTTGGTTATATATGAAAAAACAGTATATAAGTCATTGTAGAATAAAATATTGAACATTTTTCAAATTAATATTAATTAAAATTTAAATTAATATTACATAAAATGAATCTTTTGTGGAATGAACGAGACCTCAAACCACCAGTTTTAAATACACGACTACAATTATCCACTAATCTAGGTTAGATTAAAATGTTATATTTATATTATACTTTATTTATATTTATATTATATTTTAAAAACACAATTTATAGATCATCCAAGACTATATAAAATAATTGAAAAGGCTATCTCGCTTTATACAGCTAATGACTTCTCTGAACTAGGTGCATTAGCTTCGCGTTTAATAGCAAGGCGGGCAAGTTCATTTCGTTCTCAAAATGGATTTAAATTGTTGAAAAAGACAAATGTTGCTCTATCTCGTTTGAAAAACATAAACATCACAAATATATTGGAGAGCTTCCTGGCCACATTACCCGATTTTAAAATGCCGGGTAAAGAAAATCTTCCCACCAAGGATAATTTCGATTTTATGTTGATACGAATAGAAAGCTTATCGAAACTCCTTCAACGTATTGCTATTTGTGCCAAAGAATCGGCTACAGCATTCCTAAAATATATGCATCGAAATTTTTTCTTCGAAATCTGTGTAGCATATATTGCGGTTCTTTCACAAATATGGAATTTGTCGAAAAATCTATGCAATCGAACTGTCGATCTTTATACAGAGTTACGACCGTTTAGAGATTTTTTTAAAAATAACAAAAAACAATGGCTAACGGAAGATTTTGTACCACCCCATAGATTAGATCAAATCAGTGATGACAATTGGGATATGAACATTGCTCACTCAATACCACAACAAAATAGCTACAGATCGGAAATGGAACTTTTAAACTTAAATTTTAAAGAATTTACCGATGACGAAGATCGACAAGATGTTGGTAAAGTTGGCCCACAAAAACATGTGGTAACGTTTAATAGAACGATTGAACCGAAAGTGATGTTAGTAAAGCAAGAATTTCACCGAAAAAACAATATGAACGGAAAAGTGGAAAATTTTGCAACTGATATTGGAATGGCTTTGGATAGAGATACACTACAAGAAAATTTTTCATTTAGTGAGGTGAACAATGTTGGTGACATACAGAAATTCCTTAAAAAAGAAGAAAATCTCCGTACTATTGGCAAACACAAGAACAGTTTTAGAATTGGCAATAATCAATGGAAAGATTTTTGTAAAAAAGCAAATCACATCATTGTGACTAGTCAGGGAAGGGTTTGTGTTAAAAAATTTAAGAAATTATGGCAGAATGTTGTGGAGTGTTCAAAGTAGTCGAAATAAAGATTATTTTGGTAATGATAATTGTAAAATTTTAGTTTTTTTTCTTCAGGTAAAAAATTAGCCAATAAGTGCAAAAACCCAACATTTGCCAAATCAATGGTGCTACGAAAATGATTCCTTGTGCTCTCCTGCAGTTCTATACTTGGATAAGAGAGTGGATCGGCTAATGTCAGAAGATATGTGTGTAAAAAACAAACAACTTTAAAGTACCTGTACTGAGAAATGTGTCAGGTAGACAACAGCCTTATTGGGGTCTATACGTGTCTCGGCCTGTTTTTTGAGAGCCCGGTCAATTAAAAAAAAACTACAAAAGATTTTTGTATGATTTTTTTTTTTTGTATATTCGTCTTTGTTAATACACATTAATTATCATGTTGGAGGTCCTATGTCCGATTTCACCTGCAATGTTTGGGGGGACGCTCGCCATTTGATGTTGCATTAGCTATTGGCTCAAAAGGAGCTGAGCAAGGGCTTGATTGGAATTCACTCAGAACGAAGCTTTGGTCAGAAATTGAAATTGTTTCAATTTCAAAATTTTCGTTCTGAGCGATGCTTGATATTGTTGTTGTTGTTGTTTGTATTTGCTGAAATAATAAATGGTTATTTTATTTAAAAAAAAGTTTTTTATAAATTACCACTCCAATTTCATCTAATGCCATGACATTGGACATTTCGACGATTATTTCGTCGCCCTTTGAAAGCTTCACCCTCCCCTACATTTCACTCACTCTTAAAAATATTTAAAGTTAAAAGAAATTACCTTCTTCTATTGGGTGGCTGTTTTCTTCAGTCCTAGACTATTAAGGCGGAGGGTGATTTCCGCCCATTTATTTATTTTTTGGGATTTAACCTCCGCAGTATTCCTCCCATGCAGTATCACAAAATTTGCTTCTATCAAATCAATTGCTTTTTTTGTTGTTCGAGGATTTTTGGCTAGAAATAATAATAATAATTGGAAAAACAATAAGGGAAAACAATAGTAATATAATAAAATTTACTTACCGTCATTTAATTAAATTTTTTTTTTTATGTTTAACAAATTTTGTATATTTTTAAATATTTAAATATGCAAAATGGTTGATGTTGAGATGGTGACATTTCACGGTTTTACCCAAATACGAAATTTCCTAAATTCATAAAAATTTACTAAAAAAAATCATGTATTTACCGCTTAGCTGTCAACATCTCGACATCGACAAATTTTTTTGGTTGCACGAACAAAATACAAGTTCGGAAAGTTTCCAACAAAAAAACACGAAGTGTTTGTTGGCTGGAGAAAGGTAGCGAATTGAAATTTTGGCTGCGTCGTTTTTTTGTGTGAACGAGCTGCTTGGTATTGTAAATGGGTAAAATCGACCCACTCCTTTGACCCCTCCCATAAGAAAGGGGGTATTTTTGGCGCCAAAAAAATTACCCTTCATTTGAACTTTGGAGGGGTAGGGATGGGTCGTAGACAATTTTGTCCAAAACAAAAATTGAAGAGGAGATCATTCTCTATAAATCTCTCTTTTGACCCCCCCTTAAAAAGTCATTTTTAAGGTTTTTTATACAAACTTTGGAGAGGTCTGGAGGGGCGGGGAGGGGTCGTAGACAAATTTGTCAAAATCAAAAATTGATGAGGAGACCATTCCCTATAAATTTCCTTTTTGACCCCCCTTAAAAAGTCATTTTTAAGGTTTTTCATACAAACTTTGGAGGGGTCTGGAGGGCTGGGGGAGGCGAGCGACGGTTACTCCAGAACAAAAGTTTGTTGTTTTGACCTCCTCTACAAATCCCCCCACCCCTCCCCCTTCTAACACACTGTGCCTATAAACTACAGAAATTCCCAAATTATTGTGAGAGTGAGCGGAAAGGTAAAGGAAGGGTAGCAGAAGAATGAGAAGGGTGGAAAATGCTGGGAAAAGTTTGAAAAAATGGAGGGCAAGGGTAGTTTAGTGTGGAAGCTGTGTAGCTGCCTTTTTAATTGTTATTTTTCCTCTGACCCCTTTTTTCCAATTGAATTATTTTGCACGCTAAGCTAGACAAATTGTATTTTAACTTCTTTAAAGACCAAATCTTTATTAAAATTATAAAATAAGAAACAAAACAAATTAAATAAAGTTCGTGGCTCCTGCAGAAATTCACTCTTTTATGAAACAGTTCTGATTACCATAGACTGAGGACGATAATTAACTTTCTAAAAAATAAATACCAAAATTAACAAGAAAAAAAAAATTGTCTTAATTTAATATTTACCTTAACAAATGCCTTAAAATTCTTTGATTTATTGTGTTCGGTTGTGTCGGTGATATTTAATGACGTCGCACAACTAGTGACTGCCGATTTTTCGTGTAAATTCATTATCTTCACTTTTACGTCAAATCCGTTTTTAATGGAATTCAACCATTTCTGTTTGTCATCATCCAACTCATTGGGTTCGGTTTTTACTCGGACCACTTCCGCACCGTCCAATTGTTTTTCCTTCTTTGTACGACTCGACAGCCAAACGACCAATGTTTTTTCAGTCGTTGCAATTGTATGATTTTGAATTGTCTCATTATTGCCCGCAAAAGTTCCATTGCGATTTGTTCGTTGTTTTGCAAGCGGTGCTGGTGGTGGACAGGTTGTTGATAGACTGCATGTAAAGTTGAATAATCCATTTTTATCTTCGTTAGCTTTCGTTGCTATTGGCTGCTTAGATTTTTTTGGCACAGGATCATCAACAAATTTAAATAAATTATCATCACTGTCATCATCATCGTTACTTAGCAGATTGAAGGTTCGTTTATTGGTATTTTGTTTATTCTGTGTAACTGGTGGTGGTTGCGTAATTGCCGAGGTTTTTGTTGGCATTGGATGATGTTCGACACTTTTTCTTGTTGTGAGAAAACCGAATGTGTTCACTTGTTGAGACGTTGTTGGGACAGACGATTTTGTAGAGGTTGGCGGTTTTGAAATGGTTGACGGTTTTGAAGAGGTTGACGGTTCTGTAGAGGACGGTTTTGTAGAAGTTGACACTTTTGTAGAGGTTGGCGTTTCTGTAGAGGTTAGTGATTCTGTAGAGGTTGACGGTTTTGTAGAGGTTGACGATTTTGTAGAGTGTAACGGTTTTGTAGAGATTGACGATTTTGTGGAGGTTGGCGTTTCTGTAGAGGTTGGCGGTTTTGTAGAGGTTGACGGTTTTGTAGAGGTTGACGATTTTGTAGAGGTTGGCGGTTCTGTAGAGGTTGACGATTTTGTAGAGGTTGGCGGTTTTGTAGAGGTTGACGATTTTGTAGAGGTTGGCGTTTCTGTAGAGGTTGGCGGTTTTGTAGAGGTTGGCGGTTTTGAAGAGGTTGACGCTTTTGTAGAGGTTGACGCTTTTGTAGAGGTTGTCGGTTTTGTAGAGGTTGTCGGTTTTGTAGAGGTTGACGCTTTTGTAGAGGTTGTCGGTTTTGTAGAGGTTGACGCTTTTGTAGAGGTTGACGGTTTTGTTGAATTTGTTGATACGGGAGACTAAAAATTTAACCAAAAATTATGAATTAGAATATTGATTTATAGCATTATGAGTTAAATCAAAGATCTAAGTAGAGTTAAGAATTATTTATCAGATAAAATTGGAATGATCTTGGGTGTCTGCCAATCGTCAAAATCTTAAAATCAAACTATGGCTATTTATCTTATGAGTTTAGTTCTTTTCTTTGGTTACCGAACATGGAAAGAGGATAAAGAAGATAATAATGGACAAGTCGCATGTCCTGATAGTTCGTCGGACGTAATTCCTTTCTAATATAGAATTACGAATGACAACTGCACAAGAAAAGATGGAACAAACAGTTAAATTACAAAAACATCACGTCTTATTGTCCGACATGTACTAGAAATGAAAGGGATCGCATAATGAAAACATAGTACAAGCTATGAGCTATTATTCAATTCCTTATTATTGATTTAACGTTTTTTTTTCAATCTCAAGGCCAATCTAATGCGAAAAATAGGTGTAGGTATATGTAAATACAATGGACAAAGCTCGAGTGTAACTTCCTAAAACAAACGGATTTCTCATTTAAGGAGAAAAGAATAAATTTGTATAGTAATAGAGAAGTACATTCTGAAAATGTAAATTTACTCACCACATCCAAGGAAGCTTTTTTATTTGGTATATGATCCTCAACCACTGGTGAATGCTTCCGTTTAGTGTCTAAGTTTCTATTATTTATATCACGCAAGGATTTTTCTATCAAAGGTTCAGTATTTGGAAGAATCTCATTTACTTTATTTGAGTCACTATTCTCATCAATAATGCTCACAGTTTCAGGCACTTCAATATGATGTAATGTTTTCGTTGGTGAAACAACGTCCATTGGTGTATTCTCTTCTAGAATTGTTGATGTTGTTGGCATTAAAGTGGACCATTGAAACCCGTCTTCAAGTTTATGGGATGGATTACAAAATTTTTCAATAGAACAATGAAATATGGCCAAACCAATTTCACAGTCCGGAATCATACGCAAATCTTTTAAACGTAACAAATCACCAATACTAGAAATCGCCTGTGATGCCTGTGATTCAGATGATGAATTATATTGAATTACAATCATGTTTGATTTTATCAGATTAGCTTTTGACATTCTTCGTACATCAATGCTAAGACTATTGCCGCCGGCTAAAGTAATGATTTTTTCAAATCTCTCAAGATGAGGTTTGATCATAAAAATAAATGTTTTTCCAGCAAACAATCGCTTACGATTAAAATTTACGTGAAACGATACATCTTGGTTCATGTACGGTTCAATGATATTGGGCAAATATTTACTATAACTGGGTGGTTTTCGTTGCTCTCTTACCGCCTTTATATATTCCTTCCAATATGCTGGTGTAATAATTGGAATAGCATAGGCTAGGGATTGTAGAACTTTAACGGTTGCTGTTAAATTGGAAATTGTTAAATGAGTGCAACCGTCCGACCATGTCTCTAGAACGGATCCGTTTAGCAGTTCAATATCTTTTTTAACTTCCGATTTCTCGGCTTGAGATAATGTTGATGTTAATGTTGATATAAGAAAACGATCCAACCTCCATATATTCTTTAGACGTCCAAACCGTACTTGATCGTTGTCCTTTAGTTGAACTTCTTTGTTCTTCGGGATAGGTTTATCAACAAAAATATCTTCGTTAATGTACGATCCATATTTGGAACCACAATCAACAATTTTTATGTAATCTTTGCAGGGATAAAGATAGGCATGTATACGACTGATGGAAGTATCTCCGGCCAGAACAAAATCACCAGTGTCCGAATTTCTAGTTACTGTATACTTTTCTTTATTTTGCAATAGGTAAAATTGATTGCCTGTGGACATAAAGTAGAGAATAGTTTATAAGCAAATCTAAATTTCTATTCTTTTCAAAACAAACCTTTTGAGACATGGGTAAGAATCCACATTTCTCTTAACTTCAAATTAACTTTCGTTGAGGATATCGTTTCGTGATTTGCTGGTATTTTACCGAATGTAAGTACTTAATACCAACAATGGATAACAATTTTCAGTAAAATTTTAATTATAAAAAACTTCAAAATTTATTTATTTTTACAGCGATGATATTCCACATCTCTCGGCGCACTCTAGCCCAAATTATTTTCAATGCATACATATGCACATGCTCTCTAAGTTTTACAGTAAATTTGTAAATAGCCGTTTAATTTGAGAAACTTAATTTAGATGGTACATAATAATTTTATTAATATATATATAATAATTTTATTAATATATACATAATAATTTTATAATGCATTATAATCAATCCGTGTTTAACCTAGAACTTTTTGCCTTGGAAACCTATAAATTCATAAATTATTGTAATAATTCATCACAACAGTTCAAAATTAGTTGAAATCGAATAACAAACACAAAGAAAGATTTTTTCCTTACATACTTTAATTAAATTGTTATGGCAGCACTAATCAAGCCGACGCTGAGTTAAAAATCCCTTTCTTGTCAAAACAACGTGTTGGGTTTGCATGAACTAAATGGAACTTTTTTAATTTTATTACATTTTAATCATATAGAACATAAAAATGCGTATCGAAACGTGTTATTTTTGTTCCAGTAAAATATATCCTGGCCATGGCATCCAGTTCGTAAGAAATGATTGTAAAGTAAGTTCGCTATAAACAATTTATTGACAATTTTTAGGTTACAATTTTACAAAGCAATTTCATTTTTTAGATATTCAAATTTTGTCGCTCAAAGTGTCACAAAGCATTCAAGAAGAGGAAAAATCCACGTAAAACCCGATGGACCAAAGCATACAGAAAAACCGCTGGCAAAGAGCTCACTGTTGATCCTACTTTTGATTTTGAGAAACGTCGCAATATACCAATCAAATACAATCGAGAATTATGGACCAAAACTATTGATGCTATAAAACGTGTAACCGAAATAAAAGAAAAACGTACCGGTCTCCACGTAATGGAACGACTGCGAAAAGGACGTCAAGTTGAAATTGAAATGGACGTTAAGGATGTTCAAAAGAATATGTCTTTGATTCGATCGCCAGCCGCTGGTCTTCGAGAACGAAATGCACGTGAAGCTGCCCAGAATTCGGCTATGATGTCCGATTCAGATGAGGAGAATATTACGTATGTTGATGCTCGTACATTGGAGAAACAACTAGCCCAGGAAGTGTCGGTTGAGTCAGATGAGGAAATGCTTGTGGCTGAATGATTTTCTTTAATTTAATTTAACGTTTGATTTGTGAGTGTTATGATGAAAGAAGTAAATATATTTCAACCGAATATTTACTATTGATTTTGAATTATTTTAATAATTGGATTATTACCTAGTATGTGTTTGCTGTTATTTAGTTGCAAACATTCCAGAAATCAGTAATTTATCGTTCCACTTCTACACGCTTCTATTTTCTAGTAAAATGAGTTTTCTTAAATATTGTAAATAATCAAAAATTCTTTTTAATACATTAAAGGTAACTGATTGTGATTGTTATTTTTTAGTGATGCTAACTGGTATCAGTGGAGTATTAGGAAGTGTTTTATTATGGCAATATTTCTCATTTGAGTACATTCCAAATATGGTAACAATTCAGCAAGTTGTTGGTCAGGAATATGATTATATTATTGGTAAGGTATTTTTCTAAATCAACGAACTTTATATATATTCGACATTTATTAACTGTCCCCCAAAAAGTTCCAAAAACATATAAAGTAGCGGTTAAAAGATCTCAATACTCAAGGAACCAATTTTACAACATTACAACGAACTAAGCCACATCGACTGAATAGTAGTAACATTTTGATGGTTTACTAATCACAATAAGTGAAACCTTCCCTTGAAAATACTAAATCAATATTAGCCTTTGGAGACAAAATTGACTAATAGCTACAGATCTAATAATTCTATGGTAGAGTTGATTCTGAAGTGTTGGGGAGATATTCTAGCTACTTTAACTTTTGAATATGTTGTTGACAATGACAGCTTTCTGAACTTGATTTCGATTTCATACAGACGATGCCGATGGTTTCAATATTCCGTAGCTGGAAACTATTATAACTATAAATTTACAAAGACCTAGACCTAAATGCCAACTGATGGAAAAAAGACGATCTTATGATGAACATCAAATCGAGACAAATATCCAAACCGGTTAATAGAGTAATAGTTTTGAAGAATTACATCATTCTACAGGAATGTTTAATTTGTAACGATCCAAAAATAAACTAAATCCTTACAATCCTTACATAAAAATATTATTAGGAAAATAATATTATTAATATTTTAGTCCAGCTGTCACAACAATATTTTTATGTAAGGATTGTAAGGATTTAGTTTATTTTTAGATCGTTACATTCCCCTTTTTCTTCGGAGGGATTAAATTTTCTGTTTTTTTTTCTTTTCTTTTTTTTTTTTTAAATATAAAACATCTACATTTTTTAATAAAACCAAACGTGTTAACGTTTAGGTATCTATATTTTTTTTTATATTTTTTTTTATATTATTTTTTTTTTTAAATATATGTATGTTGATAGTTCTTATATATATGTACATATATTTTTTTTTTTTTACAATCTAAAATTTATAGGTAAAAATGAAAACAAAACAACATTGAAAACAAAACAAATATGGAAAAAAAAAATAAAACACTGATTCATACTGCGTTAGAAGAAAAATATAAAAATGAAAAACTTAATTCTATGGCACAAATCCTATTATTGGGACGATCCGGCTTTGGTTTTTACATTTAAGGAGCGCTGTTCCATTTTTCTGTGGTCGAACCAGGATGGTTCCATGTTTCCTAAAGATCCGATGTCCTTTCATTTTTGGTAGGTAAAAAATGATAATCCCGTCAAACGGATCTTTAGGAACATCAGGACTGTTAGGAGGGTTGATGATATGGCCTTTTAATTTGTTTACTGCCTATTAAACTTTTGGTTTGCTGTTGGTAAAAGAGCATGCGGGTGCTTCGGCTTCTTTTTCGGATGGGCTTTCGCAAATATAAATGCTGTTTTATTATCCATCCTGCTCTTCCTTTCACATGTTCTTGTCCCCCCTTTTTATATATTTCCCCCAAAACATGTTTGTATGATGGGTTCTTTAATGATGATGATTTTTTTTAAATTATTGTTTGGGGTTTACTGCAGGAATGTATAGCGCTGCTTCATTTTTTCCTTGATTGACCAACCAGTCTTCAATTTCTTTCACTTCCCTTTCAATTTCGGCTTGGTCGAATGGATTTTTTACTTGATTTGTGTCCAGTTTTTTTCCTGTCGTAATTTTTTGGGGATGGCTCGGGATACGGATGCAAGGATTCATTTTGTGCTGAAAAATTTTAATATTTTTAATATCTTCTGTTTTATTAATTTGTTTCAGATCTTTGACATGTACTCTGTAGTATTTATTTTGTTTATCGCGCACTGTTACGATTACTGGTGAGTTGATTTGAATTATTTTACATGGGCCAAAGAATTTGGACGCTAGCTTGGATGTAAATTTATTGGCGGCATTTGACAGAAAATGTGTTTTACAAAATACGTTTTCTCCAAGTTTGGGTTTTCAGTCCCGTCGACGAAGATTGTAATAATGAGATTGTTTCTGAGCAGATTTTTGTAAGTTTTGTCTGACAATTTTTACGATTTGTTCTTGTCGTTCTTTCCAAGGAATAAGTGGTGTTGTTGTATTTTTCTCAGCGAACAGTGCGGTGTTTGGTTGTGATTCTCGTCCAAACTGTAGAAAATATGGTGAGAAACCAGTTGAATCGTGTTGACTGGTATTAATAGCGTACATAAGTTCCAGAATGTTCTGGTCCTATGTATTGTGGCTGGTTTCGATATATTGTGCTATCATTGTTTTTATGACTCGGTTGGTTGTCGGATTTTCTTGTGGACTGTACGGTGCAGTAAATCGTTGTTCTATTCCATTTTGTTTTAGAAACTTCTTAAATTCATTTGAGTCATACTGTTTTCCATTATCTGTTATAATTACTTATTTCTTGTGATGTAGCAATTTTCAATAGTTTCTCTTTACTTAGTTTTTTTATCCATTCAAATCTTTTTACGTTTGTTGTAGCCATCTTTAGCTTTTCAAAGTTTGTTAGATTTTCAGTTTTTAGTTTTTAAAGTCCCTGCTCGGGCGCCAAATTTGTGATAGGTTTTTTTTCCCTCGGCTGGGAAATTTATGAATTCACTTCCCAGTGGAGAACTTACCTATTTTAATGTGCGGATAAACCGTCGGTTTTTAGGCGTTCGTCTCTTAAAACTGAAAATCTAAAACTATTAAATAAAAAGATTCTTCGTTGACTATATATAATAGTACAATACTGGTTTATTATTCCTTAAAATGATGTCCTAGACCTACAGTTTTAAGTAGAATTCAACCCAAAACTCAAACTCCGTACGAAAGAAAAACACTTAATATTTTACTCTCAGACAGCGATCGGAACCAGAGATCTCCCCCGTTCCAAGGGCTAGTGCTACCAAAGGGATGAATGATTGTTTATTTCAATTGGAAAAGATGCGATTTTTCTACTGTGTTAGGAAGCCGGCTATTTCTTTCAATTCTTACAATTATACTTCTGTAAACCTATGCGGCACTCTAATAAATTTTAGAATAATTCTCTATTCTGCATAAATTAAACTAATTGCATTTTAATGAACGTATTTTCCTAGTTTGGGTATAATTTAATAGTCCTCAATAAGTCCCCAGAATATAATTCTAAGATTTACGATATAGTAGCTATAGTAGCTTTTTGCTTAACCCAGCTGGGCTTGTGGGTGCGGTTTGATTTGAGACATCAATTTTCGCTTGTCTGTTGCACAAGATCAGGTGCATGACCAAGTTTCGCGATTAAGATAATTATTTTACACTTCTATGCGTGCTACAGTATTTTTCCACCTTCAAACTGTATTATGTCGGAGCTTAGAAGCAATTTCATATTTATAATTGTTTCGAATAGAAAAAGCATTTAAGGTAAAATTGGGACATATGGCACGTCAGAGCTTCCTGACCGGGTCGTCTGAGAACTCTAGATAGTGATCGAAAAAGATGGATGGATATCGCTAACTAGAAGACGACAGCTAAAAAAAAAAGAAATTGCAAAATTTATTCTACATCCAATTCTAACTAGTAGTGGTCGAGAACTAGAAAAAAAATTACATCCTACAAATCCTAAAATCCTAAAATCCTACAAAAATACTTAGTTTGCCTTCTATCTTCAAATTCTTGCTACTACCAAATTATCTCTTATAGTTGGTGCTGGTACCGTTGGATCAGTTCTATCAAATCGTTTAAGTGCAAATAAGAATATTTCTGTACTTCTCATTGAAGCTGGACAAAATTTTGGTGCACTATCGACCGTTCCATTTTTAAGTATCAAAATGCAAAATACCGCTGAGGATTGGTCATTTCAATCAGTTTCACAGCAATATTCCTCATTGGGTTTACTAAATAAGGTTTTTAATTGCTACGCTACTTATTCATGATGTCTTAAATTAAACCAAATTAATTGTTGTAGAAACAAAATTTTCCTAGGGGCAAAGGACTGGGTGGTTCTAGTCAGTTAAATTATTTACTTCATTTTGATGGAATAAGACAGGATTTTGAACAATGGGAACGGCTGGGAGCTATTGGCTGGGGATATAAAAATATCAGGAAATATTTAAATATTAGCGATAAAGATGACAACTGTAAAGGAAAAAATTATTTAAATGCTACTAAGGAGGTATTTTCTTGTTGATTACCTATTTCAAGTGACGATGCTTATTAATGAATAATTTCAGATCAACAATTTTATGAGATTAGACAAAGTTTGTTTAGCTTCTTTAGAGTGCAACATAAAGGTATAACTATTCTGAAATGGCATAAATTCTGTGGACAATTTTTAGAACAACTTAAGTAGACTTAAATTCACAAAGCAAAATGATCTTAACTGAATTTCATACACCCAACTCTTTTTTTCAACCATTTTTTAAACGAATTTGAAGTTACACGGTTCAAAAGTCTTCCTTTTTTGAAAAATTTATTTGATATTAAGGTCATTGTCTTATAATAAGTACGTGACCCTGAGGGATCTAGTACAAATTCACGTTTTAAATTTTCAGTTTAACTTTAAATAATTAATTGCTGAGTTTAATTGGTGAGGGTCTAACATTTTGGAAATGTATGGTGAATCATTTTTTAAAAATGGATCCAAACATGAAATGTGCCCTAAAATTCGAACAAGACATGAAAAATTGTTTGGCTGGGTATCAAGAGTTGTACAAAGAACTTAAAAAACTAAAAGTTCAACTGTCTACAAAAGATTTTATAATAAAAAAGTCGACAGTTGTACCGGACGAAAGTCTTCATTTAAGAGCTTGACGGATATGGATATTTCTAGTGATGATAGCTTTTCTGGTTCAGTTCGTCGTAAAAAATTGCGCTTATTAGTAAGTAGCAGTAAGTAAGCAGTAAGTAGTAAATATTATTACTTTGAGGCTGTTCACAAATTACGTAACGCAATTTTTGCCAATTTCGTTACGTAACATTTTGAAAAACACTCCTCCTCACCGTAACAAATTTTTAACCACCCCCCGCCCCCTTAACCGTTACGTAATTTGTGAACAGCTCCTTTATTTCTATTTTTTTTAGACTAAATAAAGTTCTTTATTTTATTTCACACGGTTTTCGGTAAACATGGAACGTATCCTCAATTTTACTATAGGAAACTTAACTGTTTTTACACGAATTTTTGAGGAACGTATCTACTGTGTAAAAAAGAGTTGGGAGTACTTAGATAATTTTTCCCTTGTTTATTTTGAATCAACTTAAGCTGTTTTGGAAAATGGCTTAACAAGTTCTGAAACATATAATTTCTCTGTTACAGAGCAAAATGAAATCTGACATAAAGATAGCCAATCTGCCAGAATCGAAATTGTCAGAAGTTTTTATGATAGCTGGAGATGAACTTAACGATCCCAATTTTGAATTTTCTTTAGCCAAATATAATACCTGGAAAGGTATACGGTGGAGTGTTTATCATATATATTTGCGACCAAGCTTTAAGCGGAAAAACTTAGCGATACTGTTAAATACAAGTGTTCAAAAGGTTAGTATTTAAATTATTCCACAAGCTTTTCAGTAGGCCGGAAGTAGAATTTGGTGTCTCGCTCATTTGAGATAACTATATATTGGCATGGTATGGACCGACAGAATAACAAATCAGCTACTTTGGAGTCTGGGAAACGTGAAGCGTATTGATATGACCATCAAACGAAGGAAATTGAACTGGATCGGATACACCCTTAGAGGTAACCAATATAGCACGACAGGCGCTAGATTAGAATAATCCACAAGGAATAAGAAAGGCCGACCCAGAATGACGTGACGTCGAAGTGTGAAAGCTGAAACTAGGATAGAAGGCAAAATATGGAACGAAGACAAAGCTATGGCAAGAAATCGCATTAGATGGCGGCTGTTTGTGGACAAAATTTGCCTATGTTCACCCGAGGAACCCCGGGCGTGATGATGATGATATGAAAATGTCATCTGATAACTACTGTAATGTTCATTTGGAGGCCGACGAAGGTTTTGACATTACATCAATTTAAAGAATCTTTTGTGTGCATGAATTATGCCTACACAAAAATTTAATTTGGTAAAATTGCTCAGACTTTCCCGTTTGGTCGTTCCAAAGGATATCAAATTGAAAGTCGTCATCTATCGATCTGTTACTAATGGGTATATTTTTCGTAGATACGTAGCAGAGTTTCACTGTCGACATTAAGAAATGTTGATTTAATGAATGTAGTAAATGTAGTAAATGTTTATACATTTCAGTTGGAGTCCTTCCATTTTTGTATAGGCTAAAACCGGTAGCAGTTCATCTATAGTCACATCTCAATTTATATCATCTTCATATTTTGATGTAGTTCTTTTAACGAAATTATTTTTAAATGTTTTTTTTAGCAGATACTTTTGTAAATTAGGGCCCCCCAAAATTGGAGGCTCTAGGCGCGCGCCTATGCCTAAACATGCTACTGATCGTTTAGCATTCTCTGTTTAAGTCCCAATTATATACGAAATGATATAAGTAAAATCTTTACAGATTCTTTTCAATGGAATTAATGCAAAATCAGTACTTATATTACCTGACAATGGTTTAGGGCCATATCAAGAAATACACGCGAACAAAGAAATAATACTCAGTGCCGGAGCATTTCAATCACCACATATACTAAAATTATCCGGCATTGGACCTAAAGACGAATTGACAAAATTCCAAATAAATATGATAACAGAATCACCAAATGTGGGCGCCAATTTATATGACCATCTAAATATGCCATTGTTTATTTCGATAAATGAAACGATTTCCATAACAAAAGCTAACGTACTGAACATTAGCGAAATCATTCGGTATGCCATTTATGGGAAAGGAATTTTTTCCAATTTTGGCGTCATCGGAAGTGTAAATTTAAGAAACGATAATTATGGGATCAGTATTTTTGGAATAGGATTCATAGATGAAACGGTACTAAGAGAAATTGCAAACTACAAGAAAGACGTAAATTAACGATTCCAACAATTGCAAATTAATTTGAATTTGATTGTTTTTGTTTAGGTCTTTCGGACACTATTTCCATTCTATCATAATGTCAGTCAGGAAGGATTGGTTTTGCTCTGTACATGTCATCAACCAAAATCTAGAGGAACAATAAAATTGTCCAGTACAAAGCCATTTACATTGCCATTAGTAAATCCAGAATATCTTCAATTCAATTACGATATTAATTGCATGATTAAGTCTATTCGTTTGGCAGTAAAAATAATGGCCTCCAAAGCATTTCGTTCAGTTAATGCTCAGATTCATTGGCCATTCTTTAGAGAATGTAAAAACTTCGGTCCTTATCCAGACGACTTTATCACAAATAATCCAACCGATAGATATTTGGAATGTATATTAAGGGTGGCCAGTGTAACAGCCCATCATCCGGGTGGCACATGCTCAATGGGACATCATGGTCCAATAGATAATAAATTACGGTAAATAATCGTATTTAAAATATATTTCTTTTCGTTCATCCGAACAATAATTGATTGTATAGAGTTCGAGGCGTCAATGGAGTTAGAGTTGCGGATGCAAGTATTTTGCCAGCACCAATATCTGGCACACCAAATTCGGTGCTTATTGCTGTGGGAGAATTAGCTGCTGAGATAATTTTAAATGATAGCAATAATAAAATTTAAGTTTTTATGCAAATCAATTTTAAAAGTACTTATAAATGGCAAAAAAGCTCTTTAATGTTCTTTGACACGTTGGGTCGTTTTGTTTTTGATCGTTTGGTTTAAGAAGCTTTAAGCTTTATTCATCTGTTGCTATATTCATGTTGGGTGGGTGGATGATGATTGAGTAATAAAATAACAATTTTTTTTTTGAAACCGTTATAGAAAATTAGGATTCCATTAAGAGATTAAAAAGTTCCACGGTCTACCGTTATCGCGTTGTAATCAATTTTATGTCATTTCTAGGGTTTTTAATCATTTGTATTCAATTTATTTGTTGTCATTATAGATGAGGAGAAAGTCGTAGATAATAATTAAGTACTCATACGGGCATATTATGTATAATCGGCGTAGACAATTATTTCTTCCTTACTGGTTTTTTATTCGAAAAGGTCAAAATAGGACAAAGTATTTGATAAATAAATAAGTAAGCTTGAGAGACCCAGAGAGACGAGCACAATCTCCGAGTTTTCGTAAGGAGGATCCGGCACCATATTTTCGAAGGTATCCGTGAAGAAAATACGCGGCATAGGCGTATGAATTTCGAGCTCAGTCAGCTGTATGATGAGGTGGATATAGTTCGGTTCCTTAAAGTGGAACAATTAAGATGGCTTGTTTACACAGAACAGATGCAGGAGTCGTGCGTTCCAATGATACTTTTAACAGGATGCACTTTGTGGGAGATGGTTAGATACAGTTGATTCGGACCTAAAAGGCCATTCATGTTACTGGTTGGATGACGTTGGCGCGGAATAGATCTGACTGGAAAATGATGCTGTAGGCGGCCAAGACTGACCATCGGTTAAGAATAAGAACAAATTTTATGAGTATTTCAATTTGTTATTATTTAATGTAATACTTAATGGAACAGATAAATAAAACTCTTTGAAAAGAATAGGTTATGTAGTTAAATATAAACTAAAGACATTAATGAAATATGTACATAGTAATAAAGAAGAATTCATCTTTCGTTGAAAATTATTGTAAACTTCTTATTGTTTGAAGACTTTTTTTAAACAAACAACTTTGTTCACCTATGTATTATTTAAAAATTTGTGTTCGTGAATTTCTTATATGAAAATTAACAACATAATCACTATCAATACGTTGAACACTTATAGCAAAAGGTTCCGTTGGATGAAATGTAAACGCTACTAATCGCCGTACCGATTGTGGCGTCTTCTTATCCTGCAAACCTGGATATATACGAAATTTTAACAGACCCGAATCACGTGCAAAAAATCTTATCGGATATTCACTGCATGCTTTTGGCCGTTCCATTACCGACACCCATTTGTCGTCATAGCTAAATAAACTCAAATCCAAATAGGGTGAATTACTGTAACTCTGTGCGCTAATCGGCAGTTGAGCTAATATACGTTTTGTTGCTTCAACAACACCACCACCTCGGGCACTTACTATCGTTTGTTTGAATCGATGTTGAAGCAAACGGGCAAATATATTATTATTCGGTGAACATGGAAATTGAATTTCCGAATGCATTCGAGCATTCCGAAACATGTCACTGTAATTCTCAAACATACTAAGCAATTCTTCGGATGTATTATCGTACACAGCCAACACTTTGCTATCCCAAATGTTGTAAATGACAAAGAATGACGGTTGACTATTCGGTTCGGATGCCTTTAGCATTACAACATTTTCATTAGCATATTTAATTAGTAGATGATTATCGTCTAGCAGTTGCATTTTCCACATCCTTAATTCTCTGTATTGTTCGAAAAATTGATAGAATTTTCGTAAATCATATTTATCGCCCAAACAGTCATCCTTTTGTTTTGCTTTTTTATATAAATAAACTAAAAATCGATGTTTAAGACTATTAATGGTATTTTCGGCAAATGCCCGTTGAGTATTTGGCGGATACAGTGAATTGTAAAGTGCATGCTCGGCTTCGCTGCAGAATCGGCCAATTTTCAGTACATTCAAAAATGTCCCATCGAACAGTTCGTAAATGTGAATAGTTTGATGTTGAACTGATAAAATGGCCAAGGTATTGTTATACAAATAAAGTCCTTGATTGTGTGACAAAAATATTTTGTCAACTTTAAAGTCAATTTTATCGGTTACACGGCCATTGTGTAAATCAATCATATACAGTGAGTAGTCCTCCAGTGGGCTTCTAATTTTTTTTTTTTTTATTTTAAATAGATTTTAATGAATATTTAGGATTTCACTTACCGAAGTGTTGGTGTAATTCCTTCATTTGTTGTATAAATTTCATAGAAAGTTGGTCGTGTATCGTCTAATATATATGAAGCCGCTCCAATAATCACGTAGCGACTATCGTTTGTGAATAAACTACATTCTCTATTTAATTGTTTCCCCGTTCCGGAAACACTTACAATATTCTCTAACTGAAAATAAGTTCAGAAAATTTATTAGTTATTTATGGTAAGTACATATTTTGCATTGGCACCAACCTTAAATAAACTTTCAAATATTTGACTTCTAATTAGGTACGGTAATCCAATATTTACATTAGGTACAACTTCTGGAGTCCATGAATAGATTAGATGAGAAGCAGCAAATACACCACGAAATTCATAAATCTCCAGAGATGTTTGATCGAATGTAAATGCTATTAAATATTTACCATCTGGACTAAATTTTCTTAAGAAACCAGCTGGTTTTTCTACATTAATTATTGTCAAATTTGGATAAACATTCTTGTAGAATTCACGAATTAGATGGATATCAGTTCCGGGACGCTGTGGTCCCCTTTCTCTGGCTATCAAACGGCAAACTATATTTTGGGGTTTTATTTTTCGAACTTTAATAGTGTCCATACACACGATATCATCATCGGGTGGTTCCATAATCAAATAAATAAAATGTTATTGGAAAAAATACAACAAAAACAAAATCACTGAGGAAAAGCCAGAAAGTATTACATGTATAAAAAAGATGCACTGACATTTGAAGAGTGAAGAGTGTGTTCAATTAAACATAAATTTAACTTACAATAGATTTCGCCATTTTTTCCAAGGTCGTACTTAGAATTTTATTTATAGGTGGGGATTAAATTTTTGTGGATTTATTTTGTTTAAAAAAAAAGGTAATACAAATCCATTAGACTAATCCCGTATTTTCAAATTGATGGTGGGAGGGGAGATGGGGTACAGAATTGTCAAAAAATGCATCCCTTTTTTAATTTAACATTTGATTTAAAAAAAACAGCTTGACGAAATACAATTTTTCGGGTCCAATGTTCAAATTTCTCGTCTTGATCGAAAACGGGTTTTCTCTCTCTAACTTATTCAGTTGCCATATATGCAATTTCATTAATTGGTGTAGTCCTTGTCTATTTTAATGCAACGAAAGGATGCACCGAGGGTTGCCACAAAATGTTATTTGTATGCAGCTTTCAAAACGCTTAGTTTTTTGTCAACGCGTTGAGCTAGTCTTGAAAATATAATAATATTAAAATGAGTAAAATCTCCCCAACCCTTCGACCTCCTCCCATACAATTTTTTTTGTAAAAAACCTATTTTGTTTTATTTCCTAGCAAAATTTAAAGCTTTAATTTGTTATTATGCATAAATCAATGTCCATCTCTCAGGATATATGGGATCGATGCATCGCATCTGCAAACATTTTACATACATACCTTAAACATTTAGAAATTTTTGAATACTATTGCAATCTTAAAAAAAGTTTGACTTTAAGATAATTTTATTTTGGGGGATTTTAACCCAAAAAACCGCCTTTTATACGAATTTAAAAATATTTCAATTTTGATGGATAAATAAAGCATTTTTTCTTTGGAATGTAGACAATAAACACTTCATAAATATAATTAACAATAGAAAAGTGCATTATACAAAAATCAAGCATAAACGAAATGACACAAATAAACTATAAAACAAAATAATATACTATTAAAAATAGAATTAAAGATGTTACACCCATTCCACCAATGAGAACATATTTATCTTCTCGAATTCTTCGTTCGATTAGTTTCATCGTATGGTTAGATAGTCCAAGTGTATTGCCAATATCCAAAATTCTTTTGTGGGCACCTTTAAGGGTTTCCCGTTGAGATTTAAGACTACCCAGAACCTCGTTACCTGTAGAAATTGTTTTTTAAAGAGAAGATCCAGTATAACAACAAACTATATTATGCAAACCGGTATGAATCATTTCATCAACACCTTGATGAGCATTGTTCATAGAACTATGATGCTGAAGTGAATAATCAATGTCTATGGATGTCTCACTGTTTGGTTTAAATCGTTGATTTAGTAATTGTTCCCGTTCATTTTGTTCAATCTCTTTCCGTTGCATTTTTTGTTGCCAAACTTGTAATGCCGTCTATTGATTAAATGCATTGAATATACATAGGAATGTAGGCTTGAAAAACATAAATATCAACCTGTAAATGCCGTACATCATATTTCAGTTGATTTACTTTCATCTTTGCATTTGTCCTCTGGGCAACTGGTACTTTATAAGCCAATACATCAAGACGATCGCAGTTACTAAGAAATGAAATAAAATGATTAAAAATGATTTTACAGGAAGCGTAATGGGAGAGTGCCTACGCATTGACTGCCGCAATTTTCGTTAATATTGTATTTTCCACTGTGGATGTCTCTATTTGAGAATTGTTCAACTGCTGAAAGCATTGCTGTATTTCTTGAATAATTCGATTTGTTTCATGGTAAAGCGTTTCCATTATGAACTTTTTTTGTTAATTTATTTTAATGAATAAAATTGGCAAACTTTTCTCAATAAAAATTAAATTTGGTGACTGATTGACTTTTGAAACGTCATAACACTCAATTGCACATACGACACGTAACGACTCCAATTTTGAATTATGTTCGCTATCTCACTAGCATTATGTAATAATTTTCTAAGCAAGGAGATTACTACAACCTCTAATATAATTATTGCACATGGAATTTGGGTACTATATGAAAATATTAAATAGACAATTTTATTATTTACCATAACCATGATTAAAATGTATTTCACATAAAAACAACAACGAAAACTACTAAAATTTATAAGAAAGAGAATAACGAACATGTCTATGCTATTTGATTATGTATAATTGAACCAATTGAACACACTTTAAAATAGGCTTCTTTGTAATATTTCAGATTATTTTTATAACCTCAAACGGGGATTTTTTTCTATTGTTATTGTAAAACTTAGTGTAAAGTAAAAAATTGTGATGTTGTTTAAACAATTAAGGCTAAGTAAGTTTTTTATTCCGGCTATCATCAACAACCGTTATTATTATTTAAATGTTTAAGGGTTTAAACGAATGTATGGATATATCAGTTCAAAGCCGCACATGGAAGGCCTAAAAGAATACTATCGTATATAGAAAAAAGTTACTGGAAATGAATTTATTAAGATCTGTCCTTCCGTTCAAATTCTTCATTAGGGGTCGTCCATATAATAATATTATTATTATTATTAGTTTTTTTCTGAAGTTTCTGCATTCTATCAAACATTTCGTTGTTTAAAAACAGTAACGTCGCACAATAATCAAAATGGAAAGCAATTACAGACTTATATACTTTTCGCTATTTTCTTACAAACAAAATCTGCATTTTTCTTTAAGTTCTTTTTAAAGTCTATAATTATACCGAGGTATTTTTTTACTGTTTACTTTCTCGATCACACATTCATTAATCACAATTTGTCCATTCACCAACGGTCGATTCGAAATTTCCATACATTTAGTTTCAATTTATTTATCCTAAGCCATTCATCAATCCTACCCATATCTTCATTGATTGCATTTCTCACTTCAACAATGTTTTTCTCAGCAGCATACATATATAAGAGTATCATCGGCAAATAACTTTATTTTGGTTTTATTTATTATCGTCGGAAAATCATATATAGAATAAACAAGATTGATCCTAGTACTGATCCTAGCGGTACTCCTAGATTATTGGTTATTTGCGTCGATATATACCCTCCAATCTTCGTGCTTTGTTTTTTCTTGCTCAGATAGCTCCTAAGCCATTCATCCTCTGCATCCATTACACCAAAATCGTTCAATTTACGTTCAAACAAAATGATGACACACCACATGTTTGATTGAGTCTTCAGCATTTTTATATTACGAACAAACAATGGATATTTCCTTATTACTTAACAATAATACAAATTCTAGACAGACACGATGAACGGTGTTGCATTTGTCTTTTTGGTTAGTTTGTGCACAGCACACTAGGTGTGTAATGTGTCTCGAATGGGTTTGAAGGGTGTTAGGTATTAATAATACTCTATGTTTAAGTAAAGGTGTGCAAAATGGAAGTAATTAGTTATTTATAACTTGTGGAAGAAAAGGGAAATTTCCTCAAGTTAAGAGGACAGTATCTTTGCCTACTTCCCCTCGTTGCAAATACTTAGACATTTCGGCGGTTGGAAATTGTAAGGAATGTATACCGTAAATTTGTGACATCCTTTCGGAAACCATTCTGTAATTTGTTGATCTTCTGGACTGATGATCTTGAGAATATCAGAATCTATAGTGACCATGTATGTATGTATATATGGATGTATAAGCGTACATTATATTTAGGTATAAATGGTAGAATAAAGCAAATATTACCGGAAGTCATTTTTATTACTAAAAATGTTACAAAAAAAAAAGTATTTTAAGCAACAGCAAATGTTACTTTCTTCTTATCAGGCGTTGCTGCATTATCTCTACAAGATACCACCGTTGGATATTCGTTATTGGTAATGGTATTAGAATTTTCGTTTTCTATTAGTTGAGTGGCGTCTGTAGTATTTAAATTCAATTTATACGGTTCAATATCAGACGAAGAATTGTCTTGGAGTCCTTCTTTAACATGAAGATTTTGAAGACACGTTTCAACATGCGATAACGATTTTTCAGATTTGATTTCACCTTGTTCCTTTTTATAATCCACGCACTCTTGCTGTATAGCCATCTATACAATGCCCATGGAAATAGTAAAATTAATTCAAACATTTAGATATGATGTTAAACAAACCTTAATTTCATCTTTCAAATTTCCATTTAGTAAATTGTATGTACGAACTCCATCTATAGCTTCAAGTGAAAATAATTCAGGATGCTCTTGCATGTAGCGATAAACATATAAATCAGCACTGGTAATTTTAAAGCGATGGGAATGTATTATTAATAAGGCATCTGTAATAAATATTTTTATTCAGTTTAAAAATTATTTAATTAATATTTAATTCTTACCAATATATAAATCTTTGGCGGTATAATATTCTGGTTTATCGGGATTTGTGCCAGGCTTAACGATTAATTGTGAAGATAAAAATTTTCCACCTTGGATACCCGAATTTTTAATTGATAATTCATTTATGGAAATTGTTCCATCAGCTAGTGACATTTTCAAAATGAATTTACGAATTTGATCTTCAGGATGAGCATTATCTAAAATACAACCAAATCGCAAATATTTATTGGCATTCATTAAATATCGAATAATATCTTTTCTGGGTGCTTTTGGATTTAGTCCAAAACAAGATGCCATCGAATCTTCGGGAGTACCCAGCCCCAAGTATTTTGGCAATTCCTAGAACATTTAAATTTCATTATATCATCTTGGTTTTTTGATTGTTTCATATGTACTCTTTGTTGCATTCGAGTTTCTGGAAATTTAATACTTAATTTGGATTTTTGTGACATTTTCAAGACTTGCGAATAATAAGTTCTGGTAAAAGCATCACAATCTAATAGCAAAAATCGACGTCCATAAATAAAAATTGTTTCACCAATAACAAAATCTTTCGGTTGATAATATTCGTTTACTTCATTCTCACTTCGTTCCAAGTAACATGATGGATATGTAACTGTAAAGTATTTATTATTCATACAGATAAAAAAGAGTTTAATTGTACTCATATACCTGGTAATTGTTTCCAATTTTTTGGCAATTTTGTTCTTTTCAGTAGCATCGGAAAATGATCTCGGCCTTCTCGATTTTCTTTTAATTCTCTGACTGCAATTGTGTCGTCTTCAAGAAAATAGTAAATTTTGTACGACATGCATTCACCGAATGGACGATCCGTTTCATCGAGAACACAATCAAAACTGTGGATGAAAATGTTTAGATTAGATTATTTAGGTGGATATAAATTGAAAGCATGGTTAGGGTGTTATTGTAGCGAACCCTATATAAACTGATGAAATGGATGATATTCCTAGTGGGGTATACTTTTATAATAATGCGCAATACTATAGGTATAGTTCCATATTAAGAATTTGTCATATTAAAATCAAAAGAAGAAGTTATTCTCCGAACATCTTGACCGTTTTTTCGACGGTTTTTAAAAAAGTGACACAATTTCGAACTTTCTTTCTATTTTTGAAACTTTGTATTTTTATATTATTTAAATTTCCAGCATTTTTTGTCAAATAAAATTTTTGGAAGGGTTTAAAGTCCTTACATTTTGAACATGAAAGGGTTAACTAAAAATTTTCTAAAAGCTACTCACCATTCGTAGAATTTAATTGTAAATGCTTTCGTAAATTTTTAATTTTTAGAAATACTTAAGCCTACTCTACAACCAGAACCACAATCAAAAACCAAAAACCAAAACCAAAAAAAAAAAAACCAATGGTTTCTTTCCAATGTTTTTATTGCTTGCCTACTTGTGTTTTGATTAACAATGCCTAGCATTTCTTTGCATTGGTAAAACCATTTTTTTGTACTAGTTTTCCAGTTTTTTGCACTAGTTTTTCATGTCTTTTAGTCAAAAATTGATTGTCAAAAATTTACATGTTTACATGTTAAAAATTAGAAAAAAGAAAATAAATTCATTATGGAGTACGACTGGACTGGTAAGTTCATCTTATTTTTTGTAATATCATCCGCTATTCTATAACCACAACCTTTGCCAAAGCAACTAATTTAGCCATTTTACAAATATTAGTGTATATACATTGGTGTGCAAAAAAATAAGTGTAAGGCATATTTTATATAAAAAAGTTGAAATTCACCAATTTCTCCTACTTGTTAGGATTGATATCTGAGAAATCTGTATACTAAGGCAGCAAACCATGATGGTTTTTGGTTTTGGTTGTAGAGGAGGCATTAAGGTCCAAATGGTGTTATAAAGGGTTAACTTTTAAAAATATATTAATGCACTACAAACATAAAAAATGTCTCCCTGAACAAACTTAGTTGAATTGTAATTTTTTCTGGTTAACCCTTTCATCTTCAAAATGTAAGGACTTTAAGGGGTTAACTTTTTCCAAAAATTTTATATGGCAAAAAATGCTGGAAATTTAAAATATAAAAATACAAAGCTGCAAAACCATATCATGCGGTGCATCCCATAATTCTATATGATCAAGTTTTATTTAGTATAACAATTTCTTTGTTTAAGATTGTAAAGTGCTTACCAAGATTTTTAAAATCCAAATTTGTAATAATTTAAACTTTATCAAGAAATTCACTACTTTTCGACATTAGTACGAATTTTTTTCAATTGATATCGCCCATGTGGGATTTTAAAAATTTACGAAAAAGCACTCCTATCTTTTTGTACACCATTTTAGGTAGGGCCTAGAGGAAAAAAGTTAGGAAATTATTTGATCAGTTCTGGTTGATGTTCGTTAATTTTTAAGAGTATTTTGAAACAACGTATTTCAAGAATAATATATTGACATTAGTACACACGCATTTTTCAAGGTGAAGTAATTTTAAAACAAAATTAATTTTGTCTGAAGTGGTAGGTCTTGTTCACAAGTCTCATCAATTTTTATTGATTAGAAATGCGAAAAAAGTCCTATGTAGGTGCTTTTTAAAATTTATGGTATGAAATGTATGAATAGGTATGTGCTAGTTTTTATTTTGTTGGCCTTTTGTGATTGTTGGCACAAATAAGTGCCTCACCTGTAAAACGATCTATGAATCGCCACTGCTAGCCATATGCAATCTACGAATTCTAACATGACGCTTATCTGAGAACTAGTGACCGCTCTATACAAAATGAAATGACGAGAGAAAATTCCTACTGTAACACTACATTATAACAATATTTTTGAAGCCCCTACGATCACCTCAAAAGTGTGTTATTGAACTAACATTCTAAATTATTATACTCACGTTAAAACTTTTCCTTGATATTCTAGATATCTCCTAAGTTTATCATCGTCTGTGGGAGTTTTTGTTGCCTTTCTGTCTGAATTAATAAGCCTACAAAAAGTATCAAAAATAATCTGAATTTCTTTTTTTAATCACATCTAGGGATTAGACCTATTTGTTGTTACTGGATCAATGGGAATGCATTCCACTTCATTAAGTTCAACACCTTGAGCTGCCATAAATTCCTGGAAATTAATGAATTATTTTGAATTTCTAGAATTATTCATTTACCGACCTTGGTATATTCATCACAATTGGTTATATGAAAAACAATTCCATTTAGCTCTAGATCAATTCCAATATTTAAATCTTTCCATGTGTAATAGTCACCTCTAATGTTTTTTGGTATTTTGCTTCTTCTGATGATACGTCCTTGTGGAAAACCTGAATTCTAAATGCGTAGGTACTTGTTTTTTAATAATTTGATTTAAAAATTTCAAACAAAAATGTGTCCCCTACCAACACTGGAGGCTCCATTACTGTTATTGAATCATCTTCCATAAAATACATAAGGTTCACATACCGAATTCGATAGTGTTCCAAATCTGATTCTGGTATTCCTTGCTTAAAAAATGCCCGAAATGTTAACACAATTTTATCATATACAACATAGCGTGGTCTAAATGGTTTTGACGGAGGATGTTTAACTCGACCATATGTCAGCACTGGATCATATCTGGAATTAAGGATTGTATCTCTTGGTTTTGGTATCATAATTTTTTAAGCATACAATGCTGAATCTTCCTGTGATACAAAAGCAATTGAATCTTCTTTTAATACTTGGCCACCGATTCCAGCTGGTGGCTTTTTTGGAATACGATAGCCATTTACAAAATCAAAACTATGCGATAGTGCGTGTCGTAGTTTTAGTCGATTATCGAAATCTAATCCAGGCAATTTAGGAAGTCCTTCCATTTTAAGTTATGCACGATTGAAATTTTAGTAAAAATAAATTGTGCTGACAAATATTTTCTAGTAAATAAAATAATTCAATACAATGAAAACAAATGTGTTGCTAAGGATCGATTTTTACTCACCTTATTATTCACTCAAACCACTCCGCTAAGTTACGTTTTAATATAAATTATAGAGAAACATACAATTTTGCTGTGCATTGCAGTGCTACGGATTTTCTCTCATTCGGCAGTGCAATACTACTATATTATTTTTTTATTGGTACTCTCAGGGCGTTCGGGAGAAGTTTTTTTTGATCATTTCAACAGTCGTTAGCCCCGATATCACCAATTATAACAAATCTTAAATCTTCCTGATTTCTTCCTTTCTATTTTATTTTCACCATTTCATCTTTTTATCATCATCAACATTCACTACGTTTATTTTTTGTACAATCTGATCCACTCTGGCCAAGGTTCAAACCTCGTACAAGGAGAAAAACACATCATATTTTACTCCCAGACAGGGATCGAACCCGGGACCCCCGACCTACCGTTATGGCACTGCAATTAATTTTATTAAATTTCTAAGGTTTTTAATCATTTACTCGAAAAGTATTTAGATTACGGAAAAAATGAATATAATGAAAATGATAGAG
>JANSTT010024813.1:0-37060 GCA_026745375.1 Platyura marginata | reverse complement strand
ATATTACGAACCTTTTGAGTATGCCCAGATAATTCAATTCCTCCCATCCACCATGTTATTTTTGCTGGGGGTCGTGATCCAACTGCCTCGCATTCTATCTCGTAGTTTCGATCAGCGGAAAGAGGTTGATTACTGAACAATATTTCAACGGAAAGTGGACGTACTGCAAATAAACACAAAATGGAAAAAAATTATTTTTTTTGCCCCATCTTTTCTGTAATGTGAATGAAAAAAAAAAAAAAAAAATCGTAACCATTGTTTGTCAGCGTAATATTTGAATCGCAATTTGTGCAATGGATTTTGAATTTTTTTTTTTTTTTTGAAGTGGAAAATTGTAAGAGGAAATTCAAGAACAACTTACAATATAATTCAATTGTGATGTTCGTTGAAACGCCCTTTTTATGAAAATTACTTGCTTGGCATGTATATAAGGCATGTTGATGGATTCTCGATAGATTTCTTACGACTAATTTACTATTTAGAGCTGATGGAAATGAAAAATCCAGCATTGTACTTGAGAGAATTTGTCCATTGCTAGACCATGTTACAGTTGGTGGAGGTGAACCTGAAACGATTATCTAATCAATAACTACGAAACAAAAACATTTCCTTGATAAGAACTGCGTAGTCAGGTTTAATTAAGAACAAATATTTTCAGTTCCGAACTGACTTATATAAGTATGTATAAAATATTTTTCACTAAAAAATATTCTAGAAAAAAAAAACGAAAAACGAAAAACGAAAAACCTAAACATTAATATTGAATTCAACGCCCCTTCATTAATAAAACTGTATAAATATAGAAGTGACAAAAATGTCTAGGTTTTACATCAATATTTTACATGCATGTATACACGCCTATAAATAATTACTTAATGTTCGCAAAAAAAATATTTTAGACCTAGAATATTTTTTATATGTATATAACTACAATACACACATACTACTTATTAATTATATATATATATATATGTGTATGTACCTCCCATAACTACACAAATTAAATGCAAATCACCACCCTCTTCATATGGGCCTGCTCGTGACTGAATATGTTCACCACGATCGTTAAAAATTTTGGGTGGCTGTGGCGGAACTAGAAAGAGAAAAAAAAAATGAAGAAAAATATATAAAAATGAAAATATCTATAAAAAAAAAGAAAAGTAAATTAATATTCACTTAAATTGTGCCATAAAAATGGGCTTCAAGATAAAATTTACATGCAAATTTTAATTTAATATAAGTTCACGTATTAATGTATGTTGGGCTGACGTTGCGATAAATACAACGAGAGACTACTGGGAGTTGCATGAGTAGTGCGATTTTGGTCATGGTAATTCTATATAGTGGTTGCCAATTTTCTAGTGGTAATATTCGAAGGACTTGCATATTTTAACACTATATAAATGTATTTGCTGACAAGCAAAAGCTGCTAACTATATTCTTTCGTATTATACGCCTCGAATTATAGAGCAGTAGAGTATGTAGGATGGGTCATAGACAGAATAATAAATTTACAGCTTTTTAACATGGGAATATGTTCAGCGGGTGTCCTATGTAGAGTTCAAGCACAAAGAACTCTTTACACCGTGACTGTGCTATGGGTTTTACTGTGATAATAAATACATTTTATTATAATGGAATAGGTATAGTGTTAGCGAGTATAGTGACCGACAAACGGTAGGAAAGCTGGCTGATGTTGAGGGGATGGGGTCGATTCGTTGTTAAATGAAACTTTTTAGATGAAATTATATAATTTTGTTTGTATGTATTGAAGTAAGTTTTATTATATAATAATAATTAAAATATTATGTAGATATAGTTCAGAAAATCAACAAAAAATACATTCAACAAAAGATAAGTTTTTTTGAGAAACATTTTTAATTGATTCTTTATTGTGTATAGGTAACTATAGAAATTGAACTTACCAACTACTTCTAAATTTACATTGCTATTTCTTGTTGGAGTTAATTTAAAGTCAACTCTACACCGAAAATTTCCGACATCCTTTTCCTGTAAAAAAATAGTTTATTACATACCTTTAATAAAATACCTTTAATAAAAGATGTAATTATTATTTATTCCAAAAAAATCTTAATCTTAATCACCATTTTTTTCTAAAATGATCTAAAAATTATTATAATTATTAATTAAATTAAGTTTAACTAAAATCTATAATAGACTCTCTTGGCTTCTTATTATAAGAAGGACTAATTTTTATGTTAATGCAATTAATGGTTGAAAAACAAGATGGATCAGATTTTTGGTGTGGTTAATTTTTTTTTTCAATTTATTTTTGTATATCCATTATTGGTTAATTGAATAGGATTGCCTAGGTAAACCTTTTAATTAAAATGAAAGTCTTCCAGGTTTTCCATTACACAAAGTAATTTAAATATATATATTTCGGCACTTCCGCTCAGCCTGAGCTATCTTAATTACAGAAATTGTTTTTACTATAATAAATGAACGTGGTACCCTACTCAAATAATTACGGCAGTTGGATTGAAGGTGTAGGTATAGGTGGTATATACTTATACATTATATATGTACAAATTATGATTTATTAGTTGTGTCGACCCTAGGTACACAAAATAATTGTCTTTTAAGTTGTTGATGAATTTTATTTTTGATGGTAAATTAATTAATTTAGAGAAAAAAATGGATCACTCGTTGAAAAATAAAGTTAAGAACTCAAATTTTGTTTTTGAATATGTTCCAATTTACACTTAATTTTATTAAGCTATTCTAAAAATCTACCTTGCGAGTGACCTCATTAACCTCTTCAGGGATATTGATATATTTACAATGAAAATTACCGTTATTTACCATTACAATACCTTTTAGAATTAAAAAATCCAAAATTAAAAATTCATCCCTGAATAGATTAAAGCAAGATTCGTTTTTTTTTAAAAATTAATTTCTCCTATTTTTAAGTAATTACCAGAACAGGATTTATAATTAATTCCGCTGGCTCTCGTAATGTACGAAATATTGCTCTATCTTCTAGCACCTCTTCATCTCTCCAATGAGATGGTGTCCCTGCATGTGCTCCACGTGTGTCATAACTGAAAAATAAAATAAAAAATTAAGTTTAAATTTGTACAAATTGCCTTATCGTTTTGTTTATATCCAAATAATATTGTGGGATTTGTTAAATGAGTAAATCAAAAGTTTATTATTATAAGGATAAGTATATTACAAGTTTGTTGTATATGTTTAGCAAACAAAATATAATACTTATCTAATATAATCGTCTTAGGGCTATTTATATTAAGCTATATGAGCACTTCAAGCTGTTGAAAATTGAAATGGGTTTCGTTAATATTAAAATATTTGATAAAATGGACCCTTTGGTTGTTGAGTTAAATATAGACAAAAGCGCAAAAGATAAATCTGGCTTAGGTATTTCTTGGTTTTGTTATATTGATGTTCTTTGTAGGAAAAATCAAATAAGAGATAAAGACATGTACTATATGTGTTATACGTATACATACATATATATCTTTCTATATAGTAGTTAATTTGTAATTTTGATATAGGTACAAGGTACATACATAGATATCAGATAAATTGTAAGAGATTAAAAAGATTTTTGCTGAATTTAACTTTTTTATATAAGAAGCTGTTTCTCCTATATAATAGTTAAAACATTTAGATAAGGATACCAATCTAAGAGAGTCGCTATGAATTAATGCTTACATAATTAATTAATTTAATATATGGATTGTCTTACAATGACTAAAAATGTATTCAAATGTTCAAAATTTGAGAGAGAGGGAGATTTAGAAAATATCTTTTCTCTTGGTGGTGCGACCATTTAACTTTTGCATATGTTACCGAACCTTTTAATGGGATAAAATGCGACTGACCTATGGATTTAGAGTGGCTTATATTATAATTACAATACCTACATAATTATAATATTAATATCAAAAACCATAATATGTATGTACATCCAAGTCCTATAGCAATTACAGTATAATTACTAATTTACATCAAATAAAGCTTCAAGTTTCCAGTGGTCTACACAGTACACAGTACTGTTGTAAAATAATTCTTTAAAATACGTTGTCATAAATTACTCGTAAAAATCTCAATATGGTTTTAAATACCTACGTAAAGAAGCGCCCTAATTTGAATTTACAATTATTCAAATTTATGAAGCCCATCTTGAAAAGGCCTAATTATTTTCCCTAATATTTTATATTCCTCTCTAATAATCTCAACACTACATAAACATTTTTTTAATGACTTATCTTCCCTTTTGCAAATTTATTTTTTTTTCTTAAAGAAAAGCTCACATAATAGAAAGAAAACACTCTAATTTCACCGACGAACATAATTTTCCCTTCGTGTCTCTGTTGTAAAACAGAAACTCCGCCATAATTCATACTAAACTTCTTATATTATACTATAATATGGAGTATTTCGTGAGTAATGTTGTTTATACTAAACTGGAATTAAGTTTTCCTTTGCTTTTCCTAAAATCGAAAGTAATGTCGTATAAAATATGTAAGTATATATATATACATATAGTTATTCCGTTTTGGTCATAAAGTATTCTATTAAGGGTGTAAAAATATTTAAAAGGAAAATAAACCACAAAATATTCGAGAACAGTGTCTAAACGACGGATGGTGAAATTTTTATATTGAAATTTGTTCTCCTATCTATGTACCTACTATATGTATGTATATGCGGTTACGATATCCGATAAAGTCTAATGGTATCTTTTCAAAATATTCACCACATACATATATCGCCTATGCATTATTTAGAAATTTTAGTTTCACCATCACAGGGGACAAATTACTTTGTCAACAACAAAAATACAAAAAAACATAATAAAATATTTAAAGCAGACACTTTTTCCTCTCCACGAGCCGAACTGAGCCAGGGGTTGTTTTACATATTTACACAAGAAGTACACTGTGTAAAATATTCACCATTTCCAACATTGGAACGAGTGCGAGGAGCTGGAGTTGTAATTTACGGTCGCTTATAAAAATATTTGATGTGCTCGAAAATGAAGAAATAAGAGAATGAATATCGATCGATATACGGGGGTTGGAAAATGCTTTCCCGCAAAGTATCTGAAAAATATTTATTTATTTATTTTTTTTTTTTTTTTAAATGGCACCTAATCATAAATATGATGTAGTATAGACTGATGTCAGATGTTGTGTTCGAAATTTTTCTATACTAAAATATAGAATTGGTGATGGTAAAACAAGACTGTACCGTACCTACACAAAAATTATTTGCTTATGGTATGCAGAAAATATCTACATTCATTTTTGTTGTTGTTATTAATGATACAGTTTCCCTATATTCGTTTGTGTATTGGATTTCAATGAATTTTTGGAATACAAAAATTTTTGGAAATTTTTTGAGCTCGAAAGGGAAAACATTAATTAAGCAATGAATTTTACATAAATGTATTCAGTGAATTAATTAACTATAATTTTAACTATTATTTATGTAAAAAAAATGGTAAATTGTTGCATAATACCGAGATTTAATATGTTTTTAAAGAGTTTTTTATTTAATTGATTTCTTAGTCTTTTTTTTTACAATTTCTACAAAAACATCACGAAATATACTTTTTTATTTTAATTTTAACCTAAAGATAAAATATAAATATAAAGATCAAGTTAAAACTTTGAAAAATTTGAGTGAGGGTAATTTAATGCAGATTTAAATGAAATTTTTAATAGATTGTTTTGTACTATCTAACTACATGTTATGTACAAAAGGATGAATTTGTTAAATGCGAACATAAAAAAAAGATTGGCAAACACTGAGTTTGTGCTATATGTATAAAGGACCAATATACAATCAGAAGATGTATAGAGAAATGCCTTTGTAACATCCAAATAAACTTTTCTTTTTGTGTGTACACGAATTTCTTTTGTAAATTTACATTTATAAATGGTTTTTATATCGCAAATCTAAAATTTATGTTCTGATGCTATCTGCAGCTTTATATTATTTTCCATTAGATGTAGAGAAGACGAAATATAACCCCATATTTTCTTCAGTGATTTGTTTGGCGATACGGCAAGAAAGGAAGGTTTATTTGTTACAGTAGATCAGAAAAATAATTATACAGTTTCAAAATATATAAAGAAATTGAATAAAATCTGTCTCCTTTTATTAATTTGGAGTAAATCATGGTTAGAACGGTTTAAAAAATTAACGAGTTACGTATAAAAGTTTTCATAACTAATAAATAAACGGAAGTACCTACATTTTAAGCTCCTAATTATTTTAATTCATTAAATTATTGATAGTTTTCATTAATAGACGACCATGACATTTTCTATATAAAATAATATCTCAAACCAACATTATGAATATCGCCTTAAATGTTAAATAAATCAATGAAATACCACTGTGAGAACAAATGTATTGATTTGTATCATGTTTTATAACCATTAACTTTTTCAAATACATATTTATAAAAATCTATTATAAATAATGTATAATGTATGTATAATTTATTATTTATGTATATGTAAATGTGCCTGCAATTGATTTATACCATGAATAAATGAATAATTTCCACGTTTATATTTGGAGTTAGCAATAAATCTTAAAATTGTTCTCATATAATATACTTAGCGATATTTAAAAAAAAAACCATTCTTGTTCTATTATATTAATTACATATATATGTAGTTCGAGACAGTGGCGAATCCTGAGTTTAACGATAAGGCACGAATTTTGTAATTTGATTTTGTTACTCATTGTCTCTATAAAGCTGGGGACTGTATAATATTTTGTTTGGTAGATTTGTTGAGCGCCTGTCTTTGAATAAAAGAAAATCCATGAAGGTAAAACGAATATTTTTAGAGTAAACTCAAAAATGTGAACGCTGCGATGATAGGAAAAGAAGAAACCGCATTAAATGTACATAATATAAAATTGAATTTGGTTTGTTGTTTTTAATTATAAATTTTATATGCTAATTTTGATATTTGAATGCGTTTTTTTTTTATTTGAAGAACGAATTGTATGAACCGCTGCTCATTATGTCTATACATGTTAAATGGCGCTTAAACAATATAACAACAACAAAAAATAATCTTACTTAAACCAAATTATTCAACATGATTTCTCCGTCAAATAAACATTATTTAGAAATACTGAACTCAATGACTTACAAACGATAGGATTTCAATATTTAACGCCTATATAGCACTTGCCATCTAATATGTCAGAGTAATAATTTAAAGCGATATGCAGCTTATATGTACGAGTATATTTTAATGCGATGGTTTTATGTTATGGAAAATACGATAATGATATGGGGTAATAATAACTGAGTTTTGACGATAATTCAACCCTTCTTGTCGTCATATCTATTTTATGCTAGAGAAAGAAAAATGTGTTTTCAATTTTTATTTAGAAAATTCTTATTATGACGTTTGGTAAAAAAAAGGAAGTTTTTGGTGGTCTTGTTCCTTTTAAATAGTTTTGTTGGAACTATACTTAACATTAGGTTCAGCCTATATAAATATAGTTATATATGTACACTAAATTGAAACTATAAACCTAATATGACATATAAGGGTTTTAAGATTAAATTGAAAAGCTTTTACGTGTTGTTGCTATAGAACGTTTTGTATAATATGAAACATGTTGTGTTACGGTTGTTTATTCAGATAATATATAGACAGTATGTATGTATGTATTATGTATGTATCTATATTCCATATACCTACATATATTTACACAATAGAATAGACTTTTGGATATGGCAGACAAATGTTAATGGACAAACTTTCCTATATAAAGCATGTGTCCATCTTAATTATCGTGTATTTGGGTTGGGCTGAATCAGAAGAAAATTCGTAATGCTGAACAATAGAAAGTTAGAGATAATTTTTGGTCATGTTATGTATGTATGTAGCCGTATGTTTTGATGTTAAAGGAACATTAAATTGAATCGTTTTTTTTCTCTGGAAAGATTAAATGTGTAATGAGCTAGATCACGCTATGTTACATATGTATGTATAAAAAAAATATCAACTTGTTTACTTGTCTATAATTAGTATATGTATACATAAATTTATTGTAATAAATATAATTCGTAATTGAAACTGTTTTTTCTTCAGGCATGTGAATGAGGAGTTTTTTTTACACGTAATTTTATATTTATGTATCAATTGGAACTTATGTATGAAACAATGTAGTCGCTTCGTGCTGACGTGGGTTCGATTCCTGCTGGTGCTAGTGTAGTTATTGTCGCAAAGAGCATTTTTAATATACATATATATTGTAAGTATACATAAGTATGTTGGTAGGTATTTATGTGTTTTCATTTAGAGATAAAATTTGATGATTGGTCCTTCGAACCGAATATTTTATATTGAAAATAATTTATTTATTAACAAAACCACTCAAAACGAAGTTGATATGTATAAAAGAGGAGTTAAGCTGTTGTGTATACTTTTTATACATTTATAAACGGTCACAAATGATACAAAAAATATTTTTTAAAAATACTTTCGTTGCTGTTTTAAATCTTATTATAAAATTTGAATACATACTTTATGAATGTATATTTTATAAATATGGTTATGGGATGAAATAAATTTACACAAGAATAAATAATGTCTCTTATAACATAATTTAATTTAATGTATTTATGTGTAGGTAGTGTATTCATTCATTCATGCATATGCCACAAGTTAGCAAAAGTTTAAAAGAGAACAGGCCATTTATTAGTTTATGTGTAATATTTTTTAATAATAAAACTAATATTCAAATTAATTATTACTAAACATACCCGATCAAGTCAATTAGAAATCTGTCATTCTATTATGTTTCATATTCGAATTTCCCTTGCAAAAAGCCATCGGTAAACTAACATAACATTCATTTACCTAAAAATATCCCAATACAAATGATGTTCTAACACAAACAATTAAATTCTCATTGCGGATAGCCAAGATCAACCCCTAGCAATTATCAATAAACCGAAATTCAACAAAACTACCCCATCATAAAGTAACTTCACTGGAGGTTGTAAGCATTATTGTCAAGTGTATAAATGATGTCCACTATGAATTGTCCATATAACTCATAAATGGTTTTTGCTCATAATATATGGGATATGGATAGAAAAGTTGGATATAGAGGAGATTCATCGTAAATAAATTTTGGGTTGGACCTTTTTATTATCAGTACTGGCAGGTCGGACTATGTATATTGTACATATATACCTAAGTATATATCTACATATATATAATTTGAGTGTAGTAGTTTTTCTCCTGAACATAAAATCGGAATATTTATGAGATCGAGATTTGAGTGCTTCATTGTTATGTTATAAATCGATTACTTGATTTTCGTTTGAATTCCATGTCTCAAGTATTTGGGTAAACTATAAAGTATGAACGGAATGTTTTTTAGTTGTCAGTGCTGAGAAATAGGGAAATTAAATATTTGATATCTTTTCAGATATAAAAGTTAGAATTCTAAAAATATATTATACTTTTCGCATCGTGGTGTTGTGGTACTTGTCACAGACGATTCCTTTTTGGTTTTTTTTTTTTTTTTTTTTTTTTTTTTTGGGTGGGTGGTGACACTCTACCATTTCTATATCATTTCTTATAACATTTTAAGGAATGTGTCAACAGATAAGTATACTTGTTCGGGGATGGATTAGCTATAGTAGCACTAGATAAAAAAGAAAATGTCTATCGCTTGCATATTTTCTTTTTTTGCGAATGTATCAAAAAAAATATGATTGCTAGATGGTGTACCTACTATAGTGGAGTGGTTATGTATATTGTAGTTATATATTAAAGATGTTCTAGTTATTTTAGTTTTAGGACGGTTTTAGATCTGTAACTTTTATAAAAATAGGTCTTAACAATCTTGTAAAAAAATAATTTTTGTTAAGTTTTGATTGTTATTTTGTCATTTTTATTTTGACAAAATTAATTTTAGTAGTAGTAGTATTAATGTTTTCCAATGATACTAAAAAATATATGAAAATCGTATTATATGTATTATAAACAACATAACTAAATTCCCTTAAATTGGCATTCAGTAATGAGGTAATTTAATGATATTTGGTGTAAATGTAAATACTATTATCTCACCTGCTATAAAAAATCAAACTATATAAAACCAATATTAATTACATAAAAGCCCATATAAAAGAAAAACCTTATAACAAGAGCCATATACAAGTATTAAGTACATTTATCTCCCCAATAACGCTGATTACCCGAATTTAGGTTCGTCCAACCGCACTTATGTTCTTATTTAATCTCATAGTATGTTTGTGATAATATCCTTTGGCTTTTTAGAACAGCTAAGCCCAACATAAGAGCTTAACCAGAAAGAAAAAGAACAAAGACTTTTATAACAAAGTGATTTTCAGCAATGAAATAAGTCGGCAGCTTACGATTGCAATCATCCTATTTTCAAATAAAACAGAAATATAATAAAATGAACAAAAATAAGATTCGTGTTGTATGTATGTATAATATGTCCAGACAAATTGAAAAATCCTTACATATATATATCGCGGTATTATTTTGTCCAAGTTCGACTCTAAGAGCATTTCGAAAAGATTTAGTCTTATATTAAAAAATAAGAAAAATAAAAGATAATACCTATAATAATAAATAAGAAAAATGAAAATATGTATGTATGTATATACAGTTACCTGTATATTGGAAGATTATTTTTGTACCATACCACTAGAAGTACTTGGTCATTTGGTATATTGGATGATACATCACATTTTATTTGTGCTGACCCATTTACCAAGACTCTTTGAACTTCGCCATCTGAAAAAAAAAAGAAATGTTGAAAGCTTTCTTAAGCATATACTTATATGTATATACATAAATGTACATATGTGTGTGTGTGTAAGTAATAATATAACACATCGTATACATAATATTGGAGAAAAAAAAAGTTTTAGAACATTTTTTATTCATATATAATATAAATAACCCCTAACGGCAGACACAAAATACAATTTTATCTTAAAAACCGAATTTCAAGTTTGCCTACTTTAACATTACCGAAAATCCATTTCGGTTATAACATGCGTTCTTTGTGGTGAGAGCTTTGTTGTAAAGTTTGTTTTCTTCATCAACTTCCTTAGAATTAGAATTTTAGAGTTTATGACCCTAACAAAGGGTTCAACGTTGAAGGCTTTCAAAGTATAATGTATGTATGCCTACGCAACAAGGAGTACCTGGTTTGTTCTGTATAAGGATTTTGTATGAGAATTTTGGTTTATATTGAAAACATGAATGACGAGTAATTCAAATTTATGTACATTGTACTCTTGTACATACAATGAATACATTATTTGATGTATTTTATATACTCATCAATATTAATGTAATTAATTATAAATAAGGAAGACGTGTAGTAGTCCTTTTCAGTATTCTATTATGTGGAATTATTATTGCGGAGATTTATTTAATTATAATTATACATATAACCATAGATATTTTATCTTAAATTAAGGAAATTTATTTTCTTTTTATTATGATAGAAATTTTAAATTAACAAAAAGCAAATGTTGGTAAAAGAATTTGTTTTTCAAAAATTAATCTCATCATAAGCATTTTGACAAACATAGATTTTCTTTAATGCATGTTCAATTCTTGATAAATATTTGCTATAGAAAAAGAAATTACCGAAACAGTAAACAAAGCATAAAACCCGAATTAATTTTTGGTAAATATTTACGAAGGAATTTATCGGTTTAAATAATTGTTAATCAAATAATTCCTAGAAATTTAATTACGTAAAAAAAAATTATTTGAAATTATATCCCTGTAATCAGACAAATAACATAAAAAAAATACCCGAACAGAACTACTTTATCAAAAAGAAATTATATAGATAACAATAAAAACAATATTTTTTTCAAAATTACTAAACTAAATCTTACTACCACCTGGAATATAATATAACAAGAAGATTTGCGCTCAGTCATGTACAAAAAGAAAAGTAGAAGGGAAAAAAAACGTTCGGTAAGCAAAGGTGGTTGTTTATTTCCAAAACTTATTGATAAATAAGAAATTCCCAACCTTCTTTTTCTATTCAAGGAATTCTGCACAATTAATTGTTTGTTTTTCGTTCCATTAATCGCAATGTTGCTGTATTGTGCTGTGTATTAATTTCATCATTGTTCCTTGGAATAGCAAAAGTTTTCCAATAGTGTACGCTCCATTATGTGTAGTACATGTATAACATTGTATCAGATTACAAAATTAATTGAATGAGAAAGAAAAAGGATAATCCAATATATTTTCGAAAATTTTCATGTTCAACTTATTGCAAAATCTAATTTATCACAAAACTCAATCAAAAAGTTTTTGTACCGAAAATTCATAGACCTGATTAAAATCTATGCAATAATTTTTCATCAAAAATGTTCCCCGAAACAAAAACTTATCTGGCTATAAAACTTCCCCAAAAGCAATAAAACATCCAAACATTTTTAATATAAAATTTGCCCATTCTCCCACTGGTGAACTTGTAACCTCATTTTATGATTATTGCACTGTGTTCGCCATATATGGGTCAGGTTAAGGGTTTCCGCTTCCAATAAATTCTACTGGCAGGCTCCATATGTGTATAAATACTTCTAGCGCTCCATGATATTGCCCGTATTAATTCAGTGTCAGAATTTTACACTTAAGTAGTAGAAATGGATTTGAGGGTGTACATCATATTATAGGGTTTCTTAATAAATCATGTCATAAATTAAGGAGATAATAATGTACACATAGGATTTTGCAAATATGTCAGCAAAATACAATATTGGCGAAAGGGTTTTTGGTTTGGTTTTAATATACATATATACCTATATACATATGTACAGTACATACATACATACATATCTATATATATAATATAGTTTATATATGTAAATTGTTATGTTGTATTTAACCTATCTCTATACTATATCTGATAGAGTAAATCCAGATATAAAATCCATTCACCCAAAATTTTGAGCCTTCACTATCAGTATATATGTAATTTAGTATATATACATTCATACGAAACACTATACCAACTAAATCAATACTTCTTCATGCATACTGAATATTGTGTTATATGTATGTAAGTATGTACGGTACATACGTACTATGCAGTATACAAAGGAATATTGACATATAAAGAAATGGGTGGTGTCATCCTTCTATGCTCCTACATATAATATTCTCAATCATAAACGAGAGAAAACATAGATTTGAACTTCAATGTTTATGCATATGGTCTGAAGGTGCATCCCCGCATCATTATATATATATATATATATATATATATGTAGTAAGTAAACAAAGTACTGAGTATATACAATCTCTATCTGTAGGGAATATACATATATGGTTTTTGATTTTGGGTTTAAACCAATTTAAACCTTCATCTTTCATCGCTTTGAATAGCAATTTGTTTTATTCTCTCTATAGGATATAATATATTTATCCCATTGATGTATGGACATTTGAACGGTTTTTGTTAGCATAATTTGTGAACATTGTTGTCTAGATTAGATATATGGACGTTATCCTTTTCGGTTATGAACACAATTTCATCTGAATTGGACTTTTTTAATCTGTAACTATAAGTATATGTACATAATATGAAGCAGAGATTCAATAAAAAATCTTAAGATTCTCTATTGAATAAATTTTCTATAAATGTATGTAGATAAGATATAGAGATTCTACTACTCTAGAGTTTAAACTTATACATTTATGACAAATAATAAGATTTTTATTCAATATAAATGTTTAAAAATGTTATAAAATGTTTAAAAATGTTTAAATATCCAACTATTCGAATATTATATACATGACATATTTATATTTAATCCTAAAACATGACAAGAAAGCAGGAAAGAAAATTTTCTACATTTTTACCAGGTAAATTCTATCTTAAAAAAAAAAAAAATTAAAAAAAACCCCGTGATTGTCCTTTTCTGTTATTTCACAATGGCTATGACAAAATATAAGAAAAATATTTTCTTGTTTCAAAAGAATGGAATTACATAAAATTCATGTCGCATGAATGAACGTTTTTCAGTTGATTTCATTTCAGTATAACCTGTCTAATGTGACCTACAACAGAGATACAGTTGATCTGCTTTGACAAGTCGTTTTTAGTAGAATATCAATGAAAAAAAATATTAAAACAAAAAATAGCAAGCCTAGAAATGAAGAAATTTTGTTAACAAATAGGGTTGCTATCAATAGCAATATTATTGCTATTTGCTGGCAAACTCGAACCTACCGAAAAGATTTGACATATTTTGACTTAATAAATTATAATTAAATTATCGAAAAGCTTTAAGCCATACTCGTACATCGTAATATTTGATTTAATTCAATGATACAATGATTACTAGGTTTTACTGTATACATACACCCGAAGAATAGAAATCTATTACTATATACGTAACATAACATTTAAACACCGTTACGTGCTAATAGACTTACAGACGTAAATTGTTAAACATCAAATAGGTTTTCTTTTCAAAGAAAAGCACTTATTTGTTCCCGTTATTACTTCTATATACTTACCTGTTCTAGAAAATTACCTATAGAAAATGGAGACACATTTTCTTCATTTCCTGATACAAGAACAATAGGGATAATGTCTTAAGCTCTTACATATAAATTAATAATGGGGAACCCTACTTTTTTCATAAATAGGATGATCATAATGAGTTTAGTGATACTTTCTGCCAGCCTTGGTTGTTCAAAATTGTTAAATCAAATAATAATGAAAAGAGACGTCCAGGCTTTACACCTATAAGGGTAATTTAATAGATTCATTTATATATATATACATATATATAAATATATTGGAAAAAGGGTTGCTTTTAATGGTTCTATAACTATTATGCACGTTCAATTAAATTTTAATAATTCTAAATACTTAAAAATGTCTTTAGAAAAATGTTTTTAAATAAATTACCTATTAAGTAAAAGTAAATGTTGATGAGATTTTACACATTATAAGGAAACACACAATTCTAATTCTTATAATCTATATGTAGATAATTTTCTATATTTACTTTCTTAGTTACTAGTTATTGGAAGAAAATAATTAAATAAATATTTTGTTTATTAGTTTTTTTTAAAAGACTAATGTTTGGAGTATATTGGAATTTGGATATATAAATCTAAATAATTTCTGTATCAAATATTTTCGTCTTTATTCTCATTAGCAGTAAATATGTGAAGCAATAAAAATCGTATTTATATAGGAAGAGAAAAAAAACCTCATCATTAAATATATTCACTTATACGGTAGCAAAATTAATGCTGACTTTGTGACCATATAAATTAATCTTTGCTATATACAAAAATGTGAAACGGAAAGTTCCTGTAATGATCCAGAATACGTTGTGTGTATAGAAATGCCGACTAAAATATTCAATTACATCCAACTTTGCCAAACCCTTGTTAATGTCCATAATTAATCACAACATTTTTCCAACATTAGTTGGAAATTATTGATTGACGAATTCACTATGGGATTTTATTCCCACTTGGAAAAAAAAATAAAAAAAAAAAAAAAAAATATAGAACTGTATAACCTAAAAGGTTAACAGTGCTTACTTCTGCCTTTTATGTAGAGAAAATACCATGAAAAATCTAATTTTCAATAAAACGAAATAAAAATCGACTTTTTATATACACATTTATAAAACCTACGTGCCAAATTTATGTGCCAAAATAAATCTAATCTCGAAAAAATCCCACGTAATATTGTAATGATAATTTTATGCGTGCGGTAAGGGCATTAAGATAAACACAGATTTGCCAGGTTAAACATATGGAAAAGCGAATGGGAGATTTTCTATCAATATCGTTGACACAGCGCATCAGTGGAAATTATACTTTTTCGAATTTCAGCACTGGCATAAGAAAACGTTAGCATTTCGACGATCAATTTTGCATATAAATACCTTACATTTGAAATAGTTATCTTTGTAAGAGATATATTTGCTTGAAACTTTTGTGAAAATGTATGTATGTACATATATTATGCATATATGTATGTACCATTTAATATATGTATTAGTTTAATTTGGAAATAAATTATGGAAACGATAGGACTACATATATATGTATGTACATATATGTATTAGGTAGATAGATTTGTACTTGATTAGTCTTCTAATGATATTAGATGCAGCTTTCTAATGATATTAGATGCAAACGTTGGTAATAATATTAAGTGGTTTTAAATACGTTATCGTTTTCGTATACATATTCAGCTCTAAGCAAACCTAGGAAATTAAAATGACTAAAAAAAAAACAGCTTGACTGATTACCATCATGGATGAAGGTAATTTCATGCCAAAATTGACAACTTAAAATCAATATAAATAAATAAGGATGCACGGACGACGCAAACTTATTAAAGGTCTTATTAAATTTTGTTTTGACTATATACACTAATATTAATGGAAGGATAAAATTTAATATTCACTTGTTCATTCAAAAACATTTCAAATCGTAAAGCCCTACCTTGGTCGATTTTGTTCCATATACAAATGCAACATTTTTTGAGCCTTTGCCTGTAATGTTTTATCTATTCTAAACCAAATTAATAATCTCTATTTGCAACTGTATTATCCATTTAGTACAGTATTAGTGTCAGTTTATTTATACGTAAAATTAATTATCGTCAGTCTCAGTCCCCTTTTTTTTTGGTTACAAGAGTTGTTGTTCCATGCTGTGACGTAAACATATCATTTAGAGACGTCCGAAAAAAACCTATATCCACATATATGTACTGTACATATGTAGGTATAGGTATTAGCATTCTATTTCATTTTGTAGGTATATAAATACTTAGGTACATATCTGGTTATATATTTTTGTATTATATACATATATATGTATATAGTATATGACAATTATATATAGTGACAGTAAACATTGTCCAACATTAATTTAATTTTTGTTCACCGCCCCTAATACCATCCTAGAAAATTTTTTTTGGATATATAAGTGAAAAATCTATTTGAGAAATATATATATATATATATATATAAAAAAAAAACCTTTACAAAATTACAGAGGAAAAGCTTATTCCGCAAAGTATTTATTTGTTCACCCTAAAATCTCAATTTCATCAAACAGAATTGCCCTTTTTTTCTGTACAAATATTTATGGCAGGCAGTCTTTTAAATCAATAGCTTTATAGAAAGGTAGATAAATTTGTGTATTTATTTAGACATATAGTTATTTGTGGTGGAAAATCGAATTAAATAAGGAAACGTCGAGAACGCCAGAGAGGGTATTAATATAAAAGATGTGAACGCTGGAAAACTAAAAAAAGATAAATACATTTTATCAAAAAAATTTCTGTTTTTTGTGAACATTTTTTCGGTCTAAAATTGATGGATTTTTTTTTTTTTTATTTTTATTATACAAAATAAAAACGTTTTTGAAAATAATTTAAGGCAATGGAAATGGAAATGGATGTCTGATTGCCTTTAGCAAGATATGAATTCGAATTTATTGAATTTTCTATTTATAACATTACGCGCGTAGTGTTGACTAACTGTTCTGTATTTGCGAGGAAAAATGCTCAAATGAGGAAATTAAGATAAATATTTTTTTAAATTAAAATATATACATACATATAATATACTCGTAAATAGGTACTTAATTATCTACTTAAGTATTCATGTGTCTAGCTTAGGTATGTATATAAGGTCAGTTTTTTTTTTGGTTTCAATACCATTTTCTCATTTGTATCTAATTTAAAAAGAACCTTTCATATACATATATCAAATTCATAATTGATACACCATTTTATTTTATTCCTTTAACTTTAAAAATTGCCTAATATATGCCATTAGCGAAGATAAGAAGAAATGAATTTTCCATTTAAATTCCATTAAATATTCAATACCCATGCCATTTGGAATATTTTGATGTTCACAAAATTTTATTAAGCTACAAAATAAAATTATTCAAACAAAAAAATCTGCAAATATTTTAAAATGTAAGCCCGAAGGTTTAATGGAAATATTATATAGAAACAAATACGAATTTCCCATGTTGAAACTGATAAGCTGGCTTGCTGGCTTGCTGGCTGACTGGATGGTTTGCTGAATATGATATAATATCTATATATGTATGTATATCATATAGGTTTACATATTATACATATATTTATGCTTCGCGGCGGTACTACATCCCGAAAACATAAAAATTGAAAAAAATTACATGTAAAAGGAGATGGTGTGTGTGTATACCTTAATGCTGGATAAGTTAATTTTGCATGATGCTTTATGATGCCTACAAAATATGAATTTTATACCTCGCGGTAATTCATTTTGAATTTTATTGAAATTGGTCTTGGGAGAAAGTATTACCCACATGGAATTATACCTACATGCGAGCCGCATATGGAAAAGCTTTTTTCCGATTATTTAAAAAAAAAAAAAAAATAAATAAATAAAAATGAAAACACCCCAATATTATGCGGCATTAAATATAGGAGAAAATGCGTGGAAAGCTAATATGTAAATTGAATGTTGTTACCGCACTAAATCGATAAAGCTCTTAGAATAAATGATGTTTTGATGTACCACAGGGATCTATAATATTCTCAATTTATTTTTGGCCTTTGATGTTAATTATTTCCGGGAATTCTATTTATAATTAATTTGTTAAATATAAAGGGCGTTTAATTTTAATAAATTAAATTCTAGTTTTTTTAATTAATTTAATTATATTAATGTTTATAATGGTTGGATAGATACATACTTATATGTAGGTATACTGTTGGCATTAGCAGAAGCAAAAGTCTATGTATTTAGTTTGACAATACCGTATAAGAAGTACAGGGTTTGAATAAGATAATATAAAGATAGGGCTTCATGTAGGGCCATTAGACAGACATTCTTAACTGCTCTCTATGTTTTGACATACCCAAGCCTGCCAGTCCAGAAGGTTTATGAATTTTACGATAAATGCTCAAGGGGTGTCCCTTAAGCGCCGCTAGGATATCAGAAAAGAACCTTATAGATTAGTTCTCTGTCCTCGGTTCAAGCATCAGTTTGTTTGTTGCCTCAAGGATAACATAAACTTCTGCATTCTGTATTCTCTGTATCTCTGTAATAGATAACTTAAACTTATTTAAAAAAAAAAAAATTTAATTTAACAAATTGTTTAAAAGCATTCACCCTATTTTCAATATTATTTGTTCGTTCTTTCGAAAAATGTTACCATCAGAAAAGAGATACCCTTCGTCGCATCAACGATCCACAAAGTAAATTTATCTATTGAAATACTAACTGAATTATAAAACTAAACTGATCTGCGCAACCAAAGCTTATTGACTGTAACAATTAACCTCCTCATTGATATTCAACCCCTAATTCAATTGGCTTGTTTGCATTGTCTAATTACCTTGCTGTTTGGATTACATTATATGAATATAATATCATTAAACTAGGATGCTTTGACTAAATCTAAAATTCATAAGCACTCCACTTCTCAAAATCCAAATTCCAAAATTGTTGTGCTATCATTAATATATTATTATCATCCTACAGTGTTGTTGTGTTATTCAGTGTTTCAAATAGCACCAATCTATATTATCTATTTTGTGTTGTGTGTGTTCTCATAACAATACCCACATACATACATACGTATAGAACATATTATATATATTATATTATATAATGTACGTAAGTACATATATGGCGAGTACCTATGTATGTATACTAGCAGGTTGCCAATGTAATTAATTGTTATTTATAATAATGTGGTTAGGGGTTGATTATGTTGCTATAAAACCATTCCAATGACATGTGTCATAAATCAGAAGAAAAATCAATTTTACATGAGACGTGAGACGATTACAAAGTTGATTGGGAGTTCAGCCATGAAAAGCGTATACAGAGGCAATTTTTGAATATTGGAAAGTTTCCGGTAAATGTAAAACAATAAACGTAAATTACCCTAGCACTTAAGTAAAACGTCTATAATATGTATGAACGACATTATGTGGTTGTACGGTTACGATCAAGTTTCCCTGTACGCCTTTCATGTTTGTATGTATGTATAACGTGTACGGTACGTGCTATCCGTATACACACCAGTGTGTCATTGGGTTCTTTTGGTAACATTATTAAATTTCATAAAATTTTATGAATCAAACAATTTTTTTTTTTTTTTATTTAAGCATACCATGTTAAAATTATCTTTTAATCAGGCCCATGAGGCAAAAAGTTGTAGCACGCAATTTTTACTACTTAAGTATAGGAGCGTCTCTAAAGTGAGTGCAAAATTAGCTAAAAAATTAATCGTACATTTATAGGGAATATTAGAATTTAGTTGCAAGGTTTAATGCTAAAAGAATAGATACCTATCGTTGATAAGACAAAGCTTGGAAAATAGTTCAATTATGGGAATGCGAAAAATATTTTATTTATGAAAATTTATTATAACATAGAAGTACCTACTGTCTATAATACTTAGTTCGAACAGTCATAGTTAACTGTTTTATGATTTAAGAATTTAATTTCTCTTATGTGATTTTAAGCAAATTACGTCAAAATTGGACTGTGTTTTATATATTTCAGAAAATGTAAATGATTTCTATCCACCATAGCAATCATAGCATACATAATTAGTTGATTCAATCTATACTCAAGTGGTTTGATTTCAGTAAAATATTAACAATAATTTATTGATATAATCATAAAATGAGCTTAATTATTTTATTTAATCTGTTATTCTAATTCTTTCAAATAAATCCATTAAACATTAAACTGTTCCATTTGCTCAATCCATAATAACTAATCTAGACTTACTTCTATAGACATAAAAGAATTTTTTAACGATATTTGCGATCATAATAAGGATAATTAACCACAAATGGATAAATTCCTTTTGAATAACCTAAATGACATATTAATCTTAAAATCAGAATTTAATCAATTTGTGGCTGATGTATACATCAGAAATCAATTGACTATGCTATGATAGTTCATTGAGTTTGATTTTCTACATCAAGAAATTGAATCTCTGCAGTATATGATGCTAAGAGCAAGCCATTTTCGGTATATTGAAAAATAAAGCACCCATTTGAGCACAATTCCAATCGATATTCGCTATCAACCTCGTATCTGTAGCAAAATCCCTATTCTATTACATTTATTTCCTATTTCAGGGATCCCATACATATGTCTTTTGTATATCGCGCGTCTTTCGTCTACTTTGTATTTTCCGCTGTTTTCCTTATTTTTTTTTTCCATTTTTCTCGATGATATTAGGTGTGTACCTATGTATTTATGTTTATGTACATACATACATATATATTATAGAGGTAGGTACGTTGATATAGGTTGTTAGATGATGTACCTACATATGTACATAGGTACATAGGTATACATATACATATTATATATACCTAATCTATGTATAAAGGTATAAGAATAACCAATTTTATGTAAATAGGTATGGATGGGAAGATATGTACATTGTAAGTATATTCAAATACGGAAACAAGGTAGAAAAATTGATATTGCGGCATATTAAAGTGTTTAGTAAAGAATTTTCATTTTTCACTATGAAAATGAACGGCTTAATTTGTTTATAAAAAAAAAAAAAAAAAACAAGATAATCGAGACGCTGGTACCTATCTGTGTGAGATTGGGAAATTTATTTTTCCGTATTTAGAACACGCAAGGAATAGTATAGGTATGTATGGTAACATTAAATTGTAATATTTTTGTATGCGGATCATATTTTTTGTTGAGTAATGTTGTGTACGGAAGAAAAACGGAAACGTCATGTAAACAAAAATTTACTGATGAAGAGGAATTTAGGCCGGTAGTCATTTGCGTTGAGATTTATACAATGTGTCATTTGGTTTTTTTTTTCTTTCCTTTATGTTAGTTTATGTAATATAATACAGGACGAGATAAAGCAGAGGTAGGTACGTACTTGAGATAATTTTTTGGAAAAAAAAATTCTTTGTAAATTCAAGAGCAACAACTGTTTTATATTTGCATTAAGGAAGTGAAGATAGTCTTACAGATAGGTACGGTGAAGGTTATGGAAATTGAAGTTTGAACTATTCACAGTAAAAATCTAATCTAATCTAATCTAAAAAATACTAATATTAATCAAAAAATACAATCATCCGATTTTTAAAAAATCTTTTACTGATATAATGTTTTTATACTTATATCAATAGAGATCTTACTCTAGGAGTAGGTACTTAGTATACTCTTAAATCCTCAATATAGGCTAATTTGAACTAATCAGGTAAAGAATACCCACTGTGCCATTTTTTCTTAGTGTCTCACGATTAAATATAGCTTCCCCTACATACATACTATATAATATGTATATAGTATATTTATAATAAATATGCAAAGCTATAAATAGAAGTTTTCTATCAATTCGATATATCCAATATAAACATAAGTTTGTAGTACCATATATATATATATATACATACATGTAGAGCTCTTTTGGTTCTAAATAATCGATCCGTGGCACAGTCTAATGCACTAATTAATGCAAATATGTATTGCTTAAATGGAAATAAACAACCAGATATTTTGATTATGGCGGAAATTTAATTTATAGTAATTATGTTGATTTGAATGTCTTCCGGAACAAGAAACAAATTAGTAATACAACGCTGTATCTAACACACCATAAAACTTGTAGTATGGCAGAACTAATAGCTAGAGAGAGCATTGCAAGGAAACGAAAAATTGATACAAAACTTTTAATGGACGTAAATAATTAATTAAAAGAGGCAAACATCAGAGAAATTGAAATACAAAGTTAAGAAGACCATTTTGTATATGTTTGCGTTAGTGGGTAAATATTTACCTTTGCGATAAATAATGTTATTGAAGGAAAATAGCATACGTATGTACCTATCTATGGGAGACTTTGAGTTTTCTGCTAATAATTTGTGGGCAAAGCAAAAAGCCATTTTGTTTTCTCAGAAATTTTAATGAAATCACTTTATTTGTTTGACGTCGCTTTTATTGCTTCTAAAAAAAAGGTTCTTTACTTATTTATTGTATAGGTATACACACCTACGCCTACGACATTATTTTATATAAAGTTTATTATGTCAACAATCAATCCTAAAAAAATATTATCGAATTGAAGAATTTTAACCGACATTACAAAAAGAAGATACATATTTGATTGTTTTTGAAATTCTGTGTAGTAAGTCTTTCTATTTTAAGCTAAGATTTTGCTATGTGAAAAAAATACATTGTAACATTATGTGTACAGTAGGTAGAATTAATATAAATACTAAAATCTTAAAATAAAAATAAGAAAGGAGCCTAATGTCTAGTGTATATAAGTTTGAAGGAATTAAAAATGCATAATTGAAATCTCATACATAGATATATAATCGTTAAGCGGGATAAATAATTACTATATTTATATACTAATCTACATAATTTCCGATAGTATATTTATGGTTATTATGCTAAATCACCATACCACCCAAACAACCATTTTTTATTATTCATTAAAAATAAAATATAAATTGATACTCAGCTGGGTATAAATAAACTCACCGAGCCCAGAATTAAATTTATGTTTATTACAATTGCGATAGCCAAAACATTAAACTGTCGAACATTAAAAATGATATGGTTACTCTGGATCGATTTTAAGAATTTTAATTTTTTGTTTTTCCCCGCCCCCTCTTTCCCTCCAAATAATAATTTTAATGAAAATGAACAAGTTAATTTCATTTACAAATTTACAAATTTACAAATTTACAAATTTACAAAATTCAATTGATGAATTTATGCATACCAGCATGCCTACGTAACGTAACGTACATACCAATTTTGTTTGGAAATCAAAATATATTCAACTGAATTGTTCAGTTTGATATGTGGCACACCTGGTTTTAATTGTTAGAAATTTTAATGGATCCCCATTGGTTTTATTAATATACCACAATTGTGTTCGAATACGATATTGATTACAATTACTATCGTTGAAGTTCAAAACATGATTTTTCCAATTTATTTAACATAATTCGGTAGTAGGTGAAAATGTTAAACATCTTCCTACATATAAAATCATCTTCATATTTTTCTCTTAAAAAATTGCTTAATTTTTAATATATTAATAATATCCAAAATAAAAAATGTAGGTACGCTTTTCAATAGGTACATAAATATTGGAAATTAATTTTACTTCAAAATGGACATGTCTCACTTTCACATTAAACAACACATATTGCGTTATCCCTAGTGACAAAGAGAATTATTTTAAATTATTATATGCTACGAGTTAAAAACAGATTCGGTTTAATTATTTTACCTGTCAATTGTGATATTTTAATAGGTATTAGGGAGACCATAGAAAATATGGATCTAAATGGTGGTAATAAAATGTGTTGTTAATTTTCCAATTGAGGAAAAAAAAAGTGTTATTGTTAGAGACAGATAAAGACAGAGAGCTTAAATATTTGTTTATTTCTCAAGAAAATTTATTTATTTGTAGAAATAAAAATAATGTTGAAGAATAATCTCTATAATATTATATCAAAATATAAAAAAAACTGTTTATAGAGGAATGGTTTTAATTTGTCCAGAATGAATTCGTATCTTTAGATCCTATAACAACATTTAAGAACTTTTTTCATAAGATTGTTGATCAATATCATTTGATCATATGATTTCTAAGTATAAATATTCTGGACTATTTCCGAACAACGTTTTTTATTTGGAGGCAAGCGCCCGGTTAAAAATCAATTTGCCCACTATTTCACAATAATAAACGAAATGTAAAGTGGATAACAAAAGCTCTGAACATTGCTGGTAAGATAACAAATCCCTAAAAAAGGAAAAGGACCGAAAAAATGAGACCAAACTTCTTAGGGGTTCTGTCCTTCATACTACAATTATTAACAATTTGGTGTGTAAATATGATGGTTGGTTGGTTGGTTAGAGTGGCAAGACCTATGGTCTCTAATTAGCACAGTTGTGCCGTTTTGATACCACTGAACACCTTATTTGTCGTTATGGTCACTCAGAAGGTTCGGCTACAGCCATTTAGAGGCATTAAGGAATCCCAACACCTCGTTGACTGTTTTTTTGCTGATTTCTTTCAGGTGGCTAAGACTGTGATTACCTAGTGCCTTGAACCTAGTACAGAAAAAGTGTTCGAGCGTTTCTTGTTCGTTCTCCTCTTTGCATCTGAGACATCCTGTGTTGTGTATATACCTATGCGCCAGTGCCCAGTATACACCGCCGTCATTCTGGCAGTGTTCTTGCACGGCATGGCTATGAGTTCCTTTGATAATTACTTCGATTATATAAATAATTATATATCTATCTATACCTAATACCTATACAAATATGTACTTGTACAATGTACATGTTAAGCTCTATGTATACATTATCTACAACACCATGCGGTATTTATTGTCTTTTTTCTCTCTCTCGGACAACTCTATATAAAATTATATAACTGACTTAACCTTTCCTTATGTACCATGAAGTGTTTATTGTTATCACTTCTAGCGAAAATCCTTATACGACAGGTAATTGTACATGTACACAGTGTACAATGTACACTATGGCTGGTACACACTCAATTCCGTTCGCAAGTTTTCTTTTCCATCAAATGGTTTTTCTACGTTTTCTACAATAAGTATGTATGTATGGATGTACAAGAGTTCATATATATGTACATACAGAGCTCTTCATACTTTCTTTCTTTCTTTTACATATAAATGCAAATGAAAAGCGTGTAGAAAGCTTAAAATAATTTGAGTAAATGGCATTTTAGTAGAGCGTCTGTTTGCGTTTACGATGTACATAGTATAAAAACATTAATTATTTTGCCTTTGTTATCCATATGGAAGATTATCAAAAGGTATTTCATTCAACACAAGAGTTTTATATAATAATGGGGTTTACTAAAGCATGTTTTAATCCACTAAGGACTAATGCATGAAAAATGTACACAAAATATCTACATAATGGTTACAACATATTTTACGTCAAATTACATTTGGTTGGTTGGCATATGTCAACATTATTTTACATTCTTTTTTTGTATACACATATGTATTGTAGGTAGGTATACCTATACATATATTAGCGGAATTTAATAAATTGTATAGAAATAATAACGTTTCGCAAGATGTAGACAATTTTTTTTTTATCTTAGTCCTCGAGCAATATATAATTACATTTTTTATTTATTTTTTTTTTAAATATTGTGGATATTTATTTAGTTAGACATTCTACAGTTATGTTTAATAAGAAATGCAACATTATTAATGCAATTTATATATGTATGGAATATGTATATGTATATGTATATCAACAAATTGTATAAATCCATCTTTTCTTATAGATCATTTACTTAAAAAGTAAATTCAACAATGTCTTTATGTTAGAACTTGCAATTGTTGTTGTGATAAAGCTAGTTTTTGTTAATTTAGTAAAATAATGTGAAAGCATTTTATCACAAAACATTTAATATACCTACTGACCTACTGTTTAAGATTTACAGGGCATGTCATATTTTTTATGTATAAGTAAGTTGTAAGTTTCTAGCTTACCTTTTGCTATTTAACTTAATTTACCTAAGACAATTATCCATTTTTTTAAAATTATTATTTTGATTCGTGCAATAGTTGTCCTTTTCCAATTTTTGTTGTCATTTTTTAGAGTGTATTGAAGTAAAATAAAGTTTTATTTATATTTAATTTTACAATTTTTTTTTTCTGCATCGGTGACATTTTTTTAAATAAATAAACAGGGCAAACAACTCCTTTTTCTGAAAGAAAATGTTTTAACTTTTCTTTTTAGTTGAGTGAGACTTTGCTCCAAATATGTATTTTGTGGTAATCGATTAAAGATACATTTTTACCGAACGAAAAAAAATAGAATAAAAAAAATTCTATGTATGTAGACTATATATGTAGGTGTGTAGATTAGAACATGTTATGTCTTTTCTTATCATATTTATAATTAACAGAAACTCATTGAGTTAGAATCTTAATATTGGATAAAATGTTAGTTGAACACAACTGAAGCCATATCGTTGGTGTTTTATAAATTGTAGTTTTACAAGTAAGAAAATAATATTCTCAAAAGAAATGGCGCGATTTACAGAATTATATGGAAGTACGAGGTAGGATGAGAGATTTTGACTAATAAAAACCAATTCCATATTTACCCAAGACTTTTCAATTCATTTTCTGTTCGTGTACCTGTATAGTATACTTTGATGTTAGATAATAAGTTTTTTAAATTAATATGTCACTCAACATTTTTCAAGTTTCATAAGAAAAAGTCAACATTTTCATTTTAAAATTCAATATGCGTGAATATACCAAAAAGCACCTATTGTTAATACCTGGTCCAAAGAGCATTTGTATGTATGTATGTATAAACGTATATAATATATAAAGGTAAAGATGGAAAAAAGAAATTACCTGTTCTGTATCCTTCTCCATGTTGTTCATGTGTTGTAATATTCCTCAGAAATGACATTATGTAGAGCAATAACCAGAGTGATACCTCCATCGTTTTTATTATATTCGCATGAATTAAATCCACATAACTACTCATAAGTACACTTAGTTTCACAAACACAAAGCTCACAACCCATTTTCAATGTAGGAAAAAAAACACTTTCAATTTAATAGATTTTTTTTTACATGTTTTGTTGCTTTTATTTTCCATCCGTATAAAGTATACCGGAAAAATACATAATCATGTATAGCTACCACTTTTCTTTCTCTACTATCTTTCTCTCTTCCTTTTTCCTCTCTCTATCTCTCTCTCTAGCACTTCATGCATAAAAATGAAAATTTTATATTTTTATGTAATCAAAACCTGGTACTGGTTGTCATAAAAAATCTCAGCACAAAAACTCTGCATAATAAACTTTTCACATTTTCACTCTTTTCAACTAACTGTAGTACCTACCAGCAACAGTGCGCGCTAACGTCCCATAAATATTGTACGCATGAATAGAACTTTAAATAATTTTCGTTTTAATTAGCATTTTCCATGAATTTTTCTTTTTTTTTTTTTGGTTTTTTTTATTTTTTACCGCCGTCGCACCGTTTTCTCTCGCTCACATAAATAGTTTGATCACACTTTAAACATTTTCCTAGAATTTTATACAATCGATTGATTCAGCTCTCACATTCCAACATTATATTGTTAATATAATTTATTTTCATAGTGAAATTTAGTGCCATATTTTTTATTTTTTTTTTACTGGTGCCACCAAAGTTCAGTTCAATTAATTTGGGCTGTGAAAATTTATTTTGTTTTTTTTTTTCTGTTCCGGAATTTTTTTCGACGATATCACAATATGCTTTTTTGTGTGTGAATTTATTTTATTTCTTTTTTTCCCGTTTTCCATAAAAACAGATAAAAATGAAATACAAAATTAAATAAAAAAAAAAAAAAAATAAATGAAAATGAAAATGGAAAATTTCATATAAATAAATATTATGGATGTTATTGTAGAGATGTCAGAGTTCGAGTTGTGATATTGCATTGTTATGTGTTTTGCGTCTGTATAATATACAATGGAAAATGAGTAACTTATGTAGATATATGTATGTATGTATGGATACTATACAAAAGTGTAGGTACATATTAGTATTATATTATATTTAATATATATTTATACCTATATATATATATGTATATATATGAATGAATGGATACACGGAAGAATGGTTTATTGTGTCACACACGTTCCGTAATTTTAGATTTTAATTAACATATAAATTGAGAATTATTCACCATTATGGCCGATCTGGGGTGAACGGATATTTAATCGAAATTGAAATTAAAAAAAGAAACCATAGAGGTTTTTTCGATGGACAATGAGCCATCGCAATTTGTAAAAATACTCTATGCGGAAGCTTAAACGATTTTATTTTAACGGGTTACTTAATGAATGCAATTAGTCAAGAAAAATGTTTTACAATGGGCTATGCGAATATTTAGGGGTAATTGTTGTAAAGTATGTATCTGTGAAAAGAATTGGAAAATTTGTTTCTTGTCAAATTGGTTAATGAGATTATCGATTGAACTTTTCGTTTCAAACCGTTTTTCGCATATACTAGATTTTGTTGGTATTTTCTTTATACTTGAGGGTATACTTATGTATTCTAAGTTATTAGAAAATTTAAGACTTAAAACATTAAATTTAATTACCTCTATTTATTTTTTAATAATGAATATTATTTGAATTTTTTTGTTCATTTATCCTATAGATAGATTATTAACTAAATTTGCATAATCTTACTATTTTTTTATTCATTTGTTCTATACACAACTATTCAATCCCAAATTTATAACCAATAAATTGTAAAACAAAATATTTATAGTTTATAATAGTTAATATAGCTGTAATTTCAGCATTAACTTGCTATACAACGGTGAAGATTTACTGTCTTAACAAATTGATTTGTTCTGTGTTAACTGAAAATATATATGAGTATGTGAGTATATTGTATATTAATCGGTCGAAAGAAAACTTCCGCTTAACAACCAACATCAGCAGCACCTTTTCTCATTAACCAAGACTTATGGTTATTGTAAAAGTCGAATATCAATTTGTTCAAGTATTTCTTTTAAATGAAATCATTATCATGTAAATAATTAATTTACTTTAAATTTGTATATTGAAGTTTTAATAAATATAGTGTTTATATTGATACGTATGCTATTATTAGTGCATTTTTATAATAATCAACTATTACTTAATAATACAATAAAAAAAAGTTTGTTACCAAAATAAAAACAGACATTTTGTCAATCCAAAAAACCAATAACTAATTCAACTAAATGACAAACAAGAAATCCAAGTCATGAATGCTGACATTAATTGAATATTTTATTTGAAAGCTTTGTTGAATTATTTCACGGCCCTAGAAATGCCAATTTGATTTTTCTCTCACAATTAGGGTAAATATACATTATTTGCATATTATGTACTGTACATCTGAACCATTTCTGGAATGAAATATTGATTGTTGTGTCGGAACAAAATTTAATTTGAAAATTGAATAAAAGACCGGGTAATTTATAATTTATTTTTCTAGGTTACGGTAAATTTTCCCAATTATTAAATGAAGTAAATAAATTATTAAATTTGTATAATATACAATGTAGGTATATAGTTATAGTATAGTGGAGTTTTGAAAACATGAATATTTATAGGAGTTAACTTTGGAAATTCTAATTGTCATAAAAAATTCGTCCACTAAAAATTGATTATGTTGATTGTTCGGTTAAAATGACCAAATATAATAAACAGAAACAATAAAATGTAATATCACAACCGCAATTTAGAGACACAATAAAATACTTAACGCTATAGGATTACCTCAGCCCGGGACTAATAAAACTTACCTAAAAGAGTCATGTGTATTTCAAAATAGCGCTGTAAGGATTACGGGTGTCAAATGTTAGCTCAATAAAATAGACGAAAGAACTGAAATGGCTTCAACATGTGATAAGTTTAAATGGAATTAATAAAGCCAACATTGTATATATGCAGCAATGTAATTTGATATTCGGTACATGTACACAGACGATAACTTTGTACCGTCATTTATTCCAAAGAAAATATTTTTCCTATTTACGAGTATAAGAAATTGAGGATTTGTTTCATACCTACATAGGTATACATTGTATAATTATAGAGTAACTTATAAATTACATATATTGTATTATGCTAGAACTCTTATAATGCTGAAACAATGTAGATGCATGCATAAGACTTTTTTTATAATGAAAAATCGATGCAAGACATAAAACTGTGTCATTGGTTATTGCCTCATTTTTTTGCAAACTGAATACATTTTTCATTTCAATACCTATTTGCCAGTTATTATAATTTTTTCTTCTTCTTCAAAAATAATAAAAACTTCTAACGAATTGTTCAAATTTATGTACAACATACCTACATACATACATCATCTTATTACCATCAACTACACAAGTGCAAAGAATTCGTTTATTCCTTATATACATATACTTTCATCTTAACATATAAAAATTGCATCAGCATTACTCACAATCGTTTTACGACTAAGTGATTCTAGTGTTTCAATCAAAACAGAGAAAAAAACCCCTCCATAATGGGGTTTAAAAAAAAATTCTATACAATTTCCCAGATGCAATTCCATTCATATTTCATTTAGTTCAATGTCACGTCTCAAGTATATATAAAAATAAATTTCCGCAACAAAGGAAAAGTCAGTGGTTTTATGTAAAATAAGCTTTTTCATACGTACGTATACAAAACAAATAAATTTTCTTAATATTTTGTTACCATCCAAAAGCTATAAATACATAACATGTACAAGAGTAGAGAAATAGCGATCTTTTTTTGTGACAGACGACCCACCCTAATAAATAAAATTCAAAATAATAACAAAGTTAAATTGGATTTTAAATTGAAAATTTGATCATGTTAGACAACCATTTTTTCGCCTTCTTCCCTCCTCTTCTTCCTCTACTAAGGTTATAGTGAAATTAGGACGAAATTTTACTTTCAATTTATTATGCAAAAGGAGTGTTTGTTCTGGTTAGTAAGTATACCCAGGCATCCGTACAATTTATATACATATTACGTATACTCCCAGTCAGTAAAATCGCCTGCCTGTGGGAAAACCAGACAATGTAATTCCGCAATATATAGTTTTCACATGCCAAACGGCACCACCACTCCTTTTCTATACGAAAAGGGGATAAAATACGAGTTTTTTATTGTTTTGGTAACTTGGCTTCCCCCAGCAACCTCGGCTGGATTATGTGTTTTATTATATCATACTCCCTGTATATTCCTGTTCTAAGATCAAATTTACGTATTTTGTATTTACAATAAGAACCTATTTGGCGTTTGCAATCACTGTGTTCCACACTGTAGTGCCGTACATACAATAAAAGGGTTGTTTTGTTTTTCTGGTTTTTTTTTTTTTCTTCTTTGCCTTTTTATTATTATGGTTTTGTGGTAAAATTGCCGCCTTCAATAATCATTACCCACAGCAACAACATATATACATATATACCTTATGAATACACATCTGGTATTTTAGATAGGGTGGCTAAACCGTGAAAAGTTGTCACCATTTTGGGATTTCCACAGGAGATGTTTGATGATTTATTTACAATTCCCAATGGGATAATATCAATTTCTTCGGGCAGTATAGACCTGTTTTTACATAGTTGTTTACGATGGCATGTCGCAGCATACGCAACGAATCAATATTTTCATTTTCTTTTACGATTCAGGTATACGTGAAGGAAAGCAAAAAAAATAAGAAACACACATACATATAAGAAAAAATGATATATTATAAAGAATAAATGTATGACACGTATTTATTTTAAAATTCTATCAATACAAAATTTATTAAATAAACCATAAACATGTATAGAAAATAAACAAAATACTTATGTATGTACAATTGTACACTGTACAGTACATATATGATATACATTTTTCATTTTTCATTCCATATGGGGGGGGGGCGAGCTAAATCATATGTCAATTTAATTTAATTGCGAACAACTCAATTCTTTGATATTAACAATAATTAAAAATGCTTTAATTAATGATTTAAAATGGTTTTTTGAACAATTAATTTCTGCCCTCAACCATCATATACATATGTACATATATGTATTATATTTTTATTTAATGTGAGAATTATATTTTCATTTCCCAAATGGACGAAACTACTGCAAATCGATTTTATTTAAATTACAATTTATTTGAATACCGGTTAATTACAAGTTCGTAATTTGAATCAATTCGAATATGTGTTTAACAAATATGATGCGATGTGCGGTTGTTTAAATATCAAACAAATTATACAAAAATTTAAAATTTAAACCCCACTTATAATGTACCTACCTAAGTAAGTTAGTTATGTCATGCAAACTAACAAAAACTGTTATTACGTTCAATATTCTTGTAAATGGTATGTATATTAAATGAGGTATGTACAATTTAAAAAAAAAAGGTCAAACTACACCTTAAATCTACCTTAAAATTAAGTATATAGGCTCTATGTATGTACTTATAATATTACAATTACAGTGGCATACCTTTGAATGGCTAAAGACCCAAACAGAAAATAACGTGAATTTCCATTATCAAATTTAATTTTTAATTTTTTAATTGAGGTTATAATTAGGTACATTGACAACCATTCATGATACATTTACTTGGTATAAGTTGAAACTATTGAGTTATAATGTCAATGAAAGCAAGTTTGAAAGTTTATTCCGACAATTTACCTCGACTTTTACGTACATATATCTGTGCTTAGGTCTTTACCCAAATATATACACAGAATACTGACAGCCGGCAAGTGATTTCTTTTGAAATGAAAATGTCAGCTATTTGATTGATGGAGAGTAACAAAACTGTACTTAATAGATGGCGATTCTATTTCCTATAAATCCTGTTATTTGTCAGGAAATACAAATCATTTTCATCTTCCTCGAGTCGAGATTATATTTATAAGCATATTGAAGTTTCTATCGTTATTTTATTTATTTATTATATTATATTATTAATTATAGTACGTATAATTACATATTTTTGAGAGAGGAGCAACAACTAAGTACATTTAAAATGATACCTAAAAAAAAGTTAGTAACAGGTATTTATGTAGGTATTATAATAATTAAAAAAGGATATTCTAGGAACATACATATATTTAAATTTTTTTTCACATATAACGATAAATCCCTTTCTATTCAATTTTTAATTGGACAAGCTTTTTTGGCAGAAGTTATTTTCTAGAAAGGCTAGTGGTGTAGTTGTAGTCGGCATACAAATTCTCCCGATTTCGACTCAAGAGTTTTGTTTGATAATAGTAGCGTATGCATATAAACTCTCTACTCAACTAGTTGTTAATTTCCAAATTTGAGTGGGTTTCTAACTATATAATAAAAAAAAAACGTTTGCAATTGTTTAGTAGGGATTTTAGGCCATTTTTTTGGGGGGGAAACAAAAAAAAATGTTTCAAAAGAAATCACGCAATATAAAAATGACTTTCGTAAAAATATGCAAAAATATTTATAAACAGCCACAATGTAGACAGTTGTAGATTTGTTTAATAATTTGTGCTTAAATACAAATGAAATAACAAACAACTAATAGCCATGTAGTAAGTATAATTATAACTCTATAGTCTCTAATATAGAAAATTAAAAATAATAAATTTGAATCACATTGTTAGAATTTTAAAAATTTTAGTCATAGGTACATTTTGTTTCAGTAAATATACACTTTTTTCCCACCATACTACAAATAAAAACATTTTGTGCGCATTCGAAAATAAAAACAAATACCATCTAAATAATGTTTTTGTTCACAATGCCAATTAAAAAATTAACCTATTAAGGTTTGTAAAATTAACGAAAAAAAAAAACTGCGCCAAGAAAACTTTATAGGAAATTTCATAAAGCTATCACGTATACTATAACTTCTGGCACTTTTCCAACAATCATACAAAAACCAATTCTGACACTTTCCATCATATGTCAAGTAATACGAGGTGTTTTATTAAGATCCGTGAACTTTATCTAAACCAGCATATCTTAAAGTTTTGACATCGAGTACATGTGACACCTGCTAAAATGTCGCCCTTCATATACGTGCATTTACATTTATTTATAGTTCGGTCATGTTTTTAGATAGATAATGTGATGTGATGTGGGTTTTATTTATTTAAAAAAAAAAAACAACCCAAAAACCAAAACAAAAAATGACAAAATTAAATTTAAAATTCTATAGTTGAAAGTATTACCAGAAAAATGGTCGAAATAAAATTATCCAACACACAAAAATCCATAAATTAATTTTCTTTTATCCATAAAGTTATCCAATAATAATCCATTGAACTTCACATTTAAGGTGATTGTTCTCTGTACACAATACCTCAACAGGAGATGAACACTTAAGATATCACGCAAGGTAACAACCTTCCTATTTTGCATAACATGACTCAATTATATGTTTTGAGAAAACTCAAGTAACACATACACATACATATAAATACACATACTTATATACATGAATAAAACACTTAAATCACCACAAATCACGATTTTTCTAAAACGCAACAATGCACGCACGTTACATTTCAATTTCGTTAATTACCAACGATTTTCTCGAAGGTTTTTCTTTTTCCCTATCGCAAATTTTTCAATGGCTAGGCGATATATATCCAATTACTAGTCAGCACAAAATTCGAGAACAAAGCACATTTATGCTGCCACGACGTTATGTATACTACTGACATCTCTACACTTTTTCAGCATATGCGAGAGAACAGGATAGGATGGAAGCAGGGATGAAAAATTTCATTTTCATTCCAGTGGCATGGGGTAAATGTTTTGCGCATATTCCATTTGCAATTTCCTAAATGGTCGCACCCAACTGGAAACGAGTAATTCTGGATATTTGAATTTCAAGACCGTCACGTTTGTATGGAATAAATAGGGAACAACGCCTGAAATTACACATTGAACCGAACGTTTCGTTTAGTTTTTGTTGTTGTTTTATATTGTTGGTGTGGTATATTGGCTGAAGGCTAGCCAAGCTAGCTAGATAGAACATACTATACATATATTAACCGATATAATATGTAGTTCCAGATAATCTTGCTTTTGATAGAAATTTTGATTATACTTATAGCAACTAATAAGTGAATTTGTAAGCATTGTTGAAGTCGTTTGTCGATCGCTATCAAATTTTATGTCGCTATACACAGTTTGAAGCAACTCCATATGATATGACTTGAAATAGTTGTGGAAATTTCGGAGGAAACAATTTATTTATCGAATTTTCTTTTATCAACCATCTGTTTTGCGGTAGGTCACATGATACATGTATTATATGTACATATATTATAGTTTAGATATAGAACAGGATCAAAATCAAAATCCCTTTATGTAATGTGTATAATGTTATATTTATACGCATATATATGTAAATAGGTAATGTAATGTTGATTGGTGAAAACTGAATATGAACAAAACCATTGAACTAAGTGATTAATTTTCATTCAATTTTTTGACGTAGAGATAGTGTCGAGTTTACATTTTTAGGATTCAAATTAGGGTTTAGGGGTTTCAGTTTAATACAAATAAATTATTTTTCGCATGCTCGAAATTTATCTGCATTGAAAAATTGGCATTATTTATTAATTAACATCTTACACATTACATATACCTACATATTTTAGATGTACACTTACCTAAAATCGTAATGATTGTTGTATTGTATGAAATTAAATCTCTAACTATATTACATCAATTCCCTGATCAATTGAACTTGTCTATTTTGTGAAAGCAAAAAATAATGGCCCAACATTGAATTTTATTGATTATTATCAACGTTATAGTATACAGAAAACAACTATAACAAATTCCAAATTTGAGCAATAAAACTGATTGCCTTCTACGGGATTTATATAAGAACTTTTTTTTTTCCTTCTTCCTCTCTTGACCATTTTACTTAGGAAAATGTACCTACAATTTATCAAATCCAAACAATAAATTGCAACGTAAAACCAAATAATCTGTCATTGATTATTGATACATTTTGCTACTCAAAACGAACCTATGATTGATGACTGAAGTTTGAAGTGAAGTTAATAAGGCAACTGTTATATAAGTATGTTGAGCTTTTTCTATATATCCAATCTTAAGATCAGGTCTTATGAAATTATATAGAAAAAAATGCCTATTAATAAAGTTCTATTTTCCATGAAAAAAAAATCTAAAAAAGAAAAAAAAAATATTTATGGTTGAATATTTCTCAGATTTCAGCAAAATAATTCAATGGCGCGACGTTCATTTGTACAAGTTTCGTATAACATAAGAGCCCTGTCATTAATTAAAACCCCAAATAAATCAGTATATACGCTGGAAACAAAAACAAAAAAAAAACCAAAAAAAAAAAAAAAAAAATAAAAAAAAAAAGAAGAAAAGCACCGAAAAACAAAAAATAAA
>JANSTT010024812.1:0-91824 GCA_026745375.1 Platyura marginata | reverse complement strand
ATTGCCGTTTTGATTTTAAAGAACTTTTTTCACTTCACACCGCCCTAACTTTTTTCCTATGGGACCTATATTAAAAAAAATTTTTCCAGAATAAACTTTGGACTTTACATAACATTTCATTCGAGAATGTATTAAATTATTCCTATAAATATTTTGATAGCATGCACCAAATTTGATTTCACCAAAAAAGTACGTTTTCTCCATATATACTTTGTATGAAGATTCGTAAATAAAACAAAAAAAAACATTTACATGAAGAAAATACAATATGAAAATATGTGTATTCTGTGTCTAATTATTTAATTAAAATATAAAACAGTTACTTTAATGACCTAATTAATTCTTAATTTGTCTGAAAAGATTTTTAAAGAAAACGGTTGAAATTGGATACCCTTAACTTTTTATTTCAATTTTTGAGCCCTACAATTATAAAATACCACCAGCCGCCACTGATATTTAGGTACCTGATATAACACAAGCAGACACTCTTACCGAATCCAAGTACTCAATACTAACAACGAATAATATTCGAGTTACTAATTACGGATACGGATTAAAAATAACAATTATTTTTTTTGTCAATAGTAAAATGTTTTTTTCGCTCTATCATATACATACTAATTATTTAAATTTATATATACTTCACTAAACGTTACGAGTTATACAGACGTTCATGTCGAATTTCAACAATATTGACCGTTACAAAATTTTAAGAACGAGTTTTAAATAAGGCAAAATGCTCTACTCACGAAGCGTAACCCCTTTTTAAGTTGAGTTGAGTTGCCAGACGACCATAGGAGGTCTCGTTTACGGTCGGGGAAAGTGAAGTGAAAAATGTTAAAGCGAATATTTTTTTTATGTCACGTTTTTTGGGTCATGTGAAGTTTTTTTGTCTTGTGTACTAGAAGTACTAGATTATAGAAATGAGTTTGATCTTATTATGCGTTATATATTGACTGCAGCGCTGCAAAAGGTAAGTGCATATTACTGATGGTGTATAATAACAGATACAGGCCACTGAATTTCGGTTCAGTTTATTTGACCTTTTACAAATTGTATGCGTACACAAGCAATTCATTAGGATTAAATAAAACCATATAATAACGCCGCAACTCGTATATTTTATATGGAAAATTTTTATATTTCCTTTCTATGATCTAGTACTTCTATTGTGGCAACCCTAATAAGTTATTTTTAATTTGACAGTTTTAAAATTTTTGACAGTTTTATATTATTTTTTTTAAATAAAAGCGACCAACTGTTTTTTTTATATATCAATATACCTTTCCAACGGGCTCTTCAGATCAAGTTGGACGGTGAAAGCAATTTAAATACTACTACTACTAAAATAAAAGCGAATAACTGTTTTTTTTATATATTAATCAAATTGAATATCAAAATGTTACCACGTTCAGGATATACTTTTGTAGATGACAGTCAACTTTCAATAACTGAAAAAATTAAATTATATTTTGCTAGAAAGCCCACTCAAGAAGTTCCATCTTCAGCAGAAACATCAAGCTCATCCATTGAACTCGATAGAAGTTTTATGAATATCTTAGAAGATGCTAAACACAAATCACTTTTAAAGAAAACTATAACTTCAGCTGATGTTGTAGATTTATGTTCACCTTCACCAAAAAACTCGGTAATAAAACAAAATGCTCGATCTACCATAATAGAGCAAAATATCAAAATGTGTACACCCAAAATGATAAAAATGCATAATGCTTATTCATCTTATGAGTCTCCAGATATTAAAAAAGATAATGATTTATACAATATTGTCTCAGATGAAAGCTTTCTGGAACAAGAACGGATATGCGAGATGTCAAATACATTAAATACCACTAATGAAGAAACACAATTATTTGATGTTGAAGAACCGTCTTGCTTTTGGAACCAATCAGATATTGAAAATAATTTAATCAGCAAAATGTCGCCTATAAAAAAGGCTGGTTTAACACGTCCATCGACGATTTTGGAGGAATCGTCTGGGTGTACATCGTCGGATTCATCTACAGCATCTACAGTTATATCAAAATCAATGGATAAAGAAAATTCTCTGCAAATTCCAAAGCATGAATTGGCAAAACTTGGATCTAGACCTAGTTTTTTTAATGTGTTCCCACACAATAAAAAACGAAAGTTTTTTAATTCACCTGAAAAATATTCTCAAATTGAAGATGATGGTGTTAAAAATTTTTTAGATGACAGTACTACAAGTCCATCTTTAATGTCTATTAAGTCAAACTCTAGATTAGTGTTTGATGACACATTAGAAGCTATGGAATTTTACATTGAAGAAGGTAAAAAAAAGCAAGACGAATTGAAAACCAGTTCAACAGTTTTTTCGCCTAAATTGAGCAACAATATTGTAAAAAAGAAATTAACACGGCAGTATGCACTTAAAGAACAAGATAATAACATCGACAATATCTAAAAATGGGCATAATAAAATTTAATTAATAAAATAATGTTTGCTTAGTTATAATACATTTATTCTTTAAAAATTGTTTGTTTTTTATAAAATAGTTATGTTTCCTATAAAAAAAAAAAACTTTTACTTATAAAGATGGAAGTAGTATATAATACTAACATCTGTAAAACTATGTGATAGATCTACCAAAAAATCTGATTTTCTGGCAAAAGGAAAGCAAACCTTTTTAAAAAGAAGTAAAAAAAAATCAACCAGTATCAGCACTGCATATGCCCACAAATCAGACAACGTTTAGTAAATTACCCTACATATCTTTTCATTTACGGTAAATGATTCCATAAGCCCGTTAATCTAATTGCTAGTCGGGTTAAAAATATCTTTTTTAGATTTTAAAATATGTTTATATTAAATGACATTATTATAGTAAAGTATAAGTAAAATAAAAATTTATGCCATTTTATTAATGACGGCCAACTGTAAGGTATAGATTCTGTTTGACCATCTATCTAATGCATTGTAACGTGCTGCACATTGGCTCTCTTTGTCCAATTTTAATACCTGATTAACTTGATCAATTCGACCTTGAATAGTACTAAAGAAACACAAATTTTAATAGAATGTAAAAAAAAAAAAATTTGTTTACCTATCCAAAATGCAGGACACAAGTAAACTTTCTACCTCTGCTGGTTCAATATTTAGTTCATTTGATATAAACGGAATCGCAATTCGAGTGTATGGTCGAATGAGCTTGATTAAAACCTGTGTACGAATATTTCGAAGAAGATCTGTAAACCATAGTTAGTTCATTGCAAACTGAATGAATAATTTTATATTAAAATGTTCTACCTTCAATATGTTCTCGTATAAATGGATCTGCCATGATGTTATTTCGATTATTCCGGAGTATTGATTCAAATTCATTGATGTCATTGTTTTGATATGAAATAACCAAATTAGTCATTGCCAAAATTTCGGGATCATTTTTATAGGGTTTTGCCTCTTGTGAGTCAAATGGATTTATTCCAGACTTCATTAACCTGGCAACAACAATAAAACATATATAAAATTGTCTATACAAAATAGAAAATACAATAATGAGTACAGGGGTCAGTGTAGCCAAGTGGTCTGAAGCGTACAACTACAAAAACTTATTCTCAGCAAAACACTGCATTTAGGGTGTTGCGATAAAGGATGCTAATCCGTAAAGGGTGGATCGCTTGATTCATTCCATGAAAAAATATGTATTGGAGGGGTAAAAATATTCCGTCCGAAAAAAACATATTCGTACTTAAAAAACAAAATCAAAACCGTTCAACCAGATAAATTCATTAGGCTTGATTTGTGTGTCTGTCCATCAAAACTAGAACCTCAAAATTATCTATAGCCTATTAATTTAACGTATTAGCATATAGATTTAGATTTAGGGAAAGTAGGTAAAATGTTTCTCCAAATACCTGATTTTACTATAAATGATTTTTTAAATAATACGTGAAGCATTTTAGTTACTATTCTGAAAATCATCAGGTCGGATGTGGTGCAAGAATTACATCACGCATTTTTCTATTATTATATTTTGTAAATTAAACACAAAAATAAATCCGCTACGGCCTAATTTATAAGATATTTAACCATTAATATTACTTACATGTTTGCCAAAACTAAGTACTTCAAACAGGTGGTGCGTCTTGGTGAACCGGATTCATCATAGTTTTTAAATGCTTCAAAAAAATCGGTATGCGCTTTTTCAAATTCACCCTCGCGAAGATGCATTTTACCACCACATTCTGAGGAGAAAAATAAACTGAATTATCGTATAAAACTAAAAAAACTAGATCAAATAAAAAATCTTCGTACTTATGAAATAGTCAGGTAACAAAGTATTTAGTTAGACCAAATTAGTAATATTACCTCTTATAACACCCATAATGAGTGGATGAGGAATAGCTGATTTAATATGCAACGATTGTTCATATAGTGCCTTCAATTTTTTATTATTCTTTTGAACAGTATACATTTGAATTTCAAGTGCATAAATTTCAAGCAATTGTGTTCCTTTTTTTAAATCATCTTCGCCTTCATCAGTCTGCAAAAATCAAAGCAGAGAAGTAGCACAAAATTGTTGATATTAGTAAATGTCATAGTAATAGTTTTAGAAAAATAAAATTATTTATTGTGTGGTGGTAATGTGTGAGAAAAGAAAATAAGTGAAATGGATTTTTTTTTCTCGTTTTTTTTTTGTGTGTAAGTACCTCGGTTTCCATTAAAACTTTTGAGGTAGACTTAGGTATCTGCAACTCAAAAATATTAATTTAAAATTTAATAAAGGATGGGGAAGCGGAGGAAATTTTATTTTCTGCAAATTTGCTACTTGCCTGACATGATTGATGTAATTGCTTTAAAATTTTCTGCAATTTAGTAAAATCACTACGATCAAAATAAAGTTTGCCTAATTTTGTGTTTGTCTTGAACCATAGTCGATCATTTTTGGCATCTTTTAACGCATCCAATGTTGTTTCGTAGAAGTTCTGAAGTAATTCCATCTGAAAAAATTGCGATTATATAAAATTACTTAGAGCAGTACATTTTTATAGATACAATTTCGTTTACATTTTTTGACGTCGATATGTAATCAAGAATTGAATTTATTGATTTTTCTGAGTGATTTCGAGTTACAGCACTTTTGATGTATGTCAATAGTTGTTTGTATCTGTACATCATCTCTTCGTAGTTCAGTAGTTTGAAATTGATTTTGATCATTTGTTTCAAGGCTTTAAATCCCCATTCGCCTTTCTCACCATTTTCAAGATCTAACACTTTTTGAAAAGATTGAAGTGCCGCTAACGGTTCCTCCTCTTTTAATGCTTTACTGTTGTAGTACTGATTTTCCAAATCGACATCAGGCTCGGAATTACTATCTTCGGAATATTCCTGCCAATATTATTATTATTAAATTATTTACCGGCGCTCAAATACATAACGCAAAAAATGAATAGAAAGAAGTATCTACTTACCAAACCGTAGTCCTCCTCATCTTCGCACATAAAATCATCATCTACATCAGACATTTTTGGAAGCTAATCTTATTTGTATATATATATATATATATATATATACTATGAATTTTCTTCTTTGTAATTGATTATAGGTTCAAATTCAATAATCGAGCGAGGAAGTTTTGGTATTAAAAATAATAATAATCTACAAAACGTCAAAGAGTAATGCGAACTATTTAGGTACCTGATATAACATAATCAGATACTCTCGCCGTATTCAAGTACTCAATACTAACAACGAATAGTATTCAAGTTACTAATTACGAATTTAAGGATTACGGATAATAATTTTTGAGCAAGAAAAACGTTTTTTTTTGTTAGTTGAACTCTAGTTGACAAAATAAAATAAATTTATGTTGAGTTTGTTAATTAAAAACTGTTATAATCTGTTAATTCGTATTTAGTACCTCAAATACTATTCACTGTTATCTTTAAGTAATTGGATTCGGCAAGAGTATCTGTTTGTTTTATATCAGGTACACAAATACTCTGCATGAACATCACTAAACGTCAAATTTATGAGAAAAAGAAAATATTGATTTCACATCATTCGTGTTGGAAAATTAAAAAAAAATAATAATATCTTTTCAAAATGATAAATTTTTTCTTTAAAATTGTTTGTGTTACTTAGATGAAGTCATAAACTCGATTGTTTGCAATAGAAATGGTTAAAAATGTAAGTGGTTTTTATTGTTTAAAAATTTTGTTTTTGACGGTGATGAAAATGAAAGAAAAATAATCGATAAATGCTGAAGCTTCTATATACGTAACGCAAGTTTACGATTAAACATTAAAATACATATAATAATTATTTATATGAAAATCTATTTAATCCAATTATTACTAAAATACTAATAATTAATATAGTTGAGGTTTTAAATTTCAGCATTTACTATATTTTTATCATGGGTGTCTTGCAAATATAATTTCACATTTATTAAAACTGATGTGCGTTCTAAATTTTATAAGGTACAATCATAAAATATTATTCTCTTTGTATACAATATTAACCATATCCTGTTACCAATAGATATCACTTTTGTTTACAGTTATTTACATTATATGTATGTAGATATATATCAATTATTGAACATTAAACATGAAGTTTCCTAAGTAATTCAATAATATAAATAACAATAATATACTATGGTCAAATTGGATTTAGTTACAAAAAGATTTCTAAACTAACATTAACTAATTATCTAGAATCTAGATAACATAGATTTTAATACGCAATATTTACACAATATTTTAAAAACATATTGAGTAATCTTTCAAAATTATACACATGGGAGCTGTGCGACCATCAATTCCGCAAAACTTTGGTGAAATATAAGTATATACCTACATATGAACATACACATTCATTAAATTTTCCAATCCTTGTTACTTTTTGTAATTAAATTTAAGTTACCATATGCATAGTATTATTAGGATGGACAGTTCAGCATTTGTGTCTATTCTACAGCATCGAATTATTTTGAGATAATTCTGGAACATCCAGAACTAGTTTTTTAATTCATATACGAACTGCCGAGATCATTACAGGATTACATTATAACCCGTTGTATAGTGTTTAAATTTACATCTTTATTGCTACATATTTCTTGAATTTAGTTTTCTTTTTCAGCGAATTTTTTTATTTAATTTCTGTATGTTATTATTTTTTCATTTCCAGATGGTCTAAATAAGTCGTTTAGCGTAAAGCATTTTTACCATGAATATTATGCGAAAATTACGCAGTACGCCGGCGAGCAATGAATCGTCGAGCGAAATTGCACCAGATTCACCACATACTCAACTAGGTCTTATGCATCTTAAAAAACTCTTCAATGAGTACACACATCCAAAAGAACCTTTCAGTGAATCCGAAAGAGATTTTAAATTATATAATATGCTACCATTATTTTGTAAGGTAAGTTATATTTTACCATTTTTTTTAAATTATACAACAAACGTACGTATATGTACAATTGTATGTAGAAATAAAAACATCACATGAAGTAATAGGTAATTTTAATTCAATATTTCAATTTATTATTATGTATAATATATTTGAATCTGTTTCCACGAACATATATTTTTTGTTAAATTTTTTTGAACATAAACTAGTTAATAGTTAAAGTGTACATAATTACAAAAAAAGTCATTTATTTTAAAAGTATTGCCTCTAGGTTTTTTTTTTTAATTGCATCGCGACCTCATGCAAATAAAAACGTTGCCAATTAGGATTGTGTGTATTTTTTTTACTGAAAACATGAAAATGCGCTTTTACCATACCATATTTACTATACCATATTTATATAAGGGTTTGTTAAAGAAATAGGGTTAACTGCCCAATATGGGTGAAATAAGTTGCTGTCTTATATAAGACATTTTACATGTAAAATAATAAGAATGACTCTTCTGTAGATTTCTGGGATTGGGTTTATCAAGTAGTATGAGAAAATGATCATTTTATTTAAAATTTGTATAATTTCGTTAAATTATCTGAAACAACTACTAACTATTGTTTAACTAGATTTTGTGTTTTAGAAGTAATTTAGAAGAATATTACATTTACTACTCTATCCGCGTTACCCCATAACTTAAATGTTTCTTTTACCCGAATGTAGTATGAAATAGACTTTTAATTTATGTGTAACATATATGACATTAGGACCTAAGAGAAAATTGGTTAATTAGAGCTAGCATCAACTAGACTTAGAGAGTATTTGTAAGAGGGCAACAATACATATATTCTTATAATTTTCAGGTGTTTGGATCTGCTCATACAACGGATATGAGCGAAAAATTCTGGGACATATTAGCATTTGCTCAACAAATCTCTAGATTAATGGTTTCGGAAATAAGACGGAGGGCATCTAATCAAAGCACAGAAGCAGCCTCAATTGCAATTGTTAAGTTTCTTGAAATTGATAGTTGTGAGGAATCAAGTAATGGATGGATGTTATTATCAGCGCTAAATTTATTGGCATCTGGACATGTATCAATTATTCAAGTTATGACAACGGCTGCTGTTCCGTCGACTTTAGTAAAATGTTTGTATTTATTTTTTGATTTACCAGAAATACCTGAAGATGAAACCGATCAAAGTGATGAAACTGATTTTGTACCAACACCAAAAGAACGACGAATCTTATTGCAAAAAGTATTCGTTCAAGTACTTGTCAAATTGTGCTCTTATGCAAATCCAGCAGAAGAACTAGCACGGATGGATGATTTGACATTACTTTTTTCGGCCATTACCTCACAATGTCCTGCCAATAATGTTATGTGGAGAAAATCTGCAGCGGAAGTGTTAACCACATTATCACGACACGGACTTACTGAACCTGTTGTTAATTATATTCATTCAAAAAGTTGCGTGGCCCTGTGCATTGATAATATGCAGCGTGTACCAAATCTTCAACCATTAGAAATAGTTGAAATGTTTGTGGCGGTGTTTTGTTTTCTAAAAGACTCAAGTGAAGTATCTCAAGTGCTTATTGACGATTTTCGGTTGAGTCAAGGATACTTATTTTTGACGGAATTTTTATTGAAACTTGAACAAGAACGACAGAAAAATGTAGAAGCTCATGCAGCCATTCGAAATCTTGTACTTATGATAGCATCATTGTGCATGTGTGGATATCATGAGCTTCGACCAAGTCAAAATCAAACGAACTCACTGTTTCAAATGCAAGGATTCCAAATGCCACAAACTTCATCACGTGGTACTTCAGTAAGAAATATCCATGCATTTCAAGTTCTTCAAACCGTATTTTTAAAATCATCATCAACATCTCTATGCTGTACAATTCTTGATGCCATATCAAGTGTTTATCACTCAGACAATGCGAATTACTTTATACTTGACTCACAAAATACGCTCAGTCAGTTTACAGAGAAGATACACGTTAAAAGTCCAGCAGTACAAGAGAAATGTTTTGAGCTATTGGAGTTTATTGTTTTCCAACTAAATTTTGTACCATGTAAAGAGCTCATCTCACTGTCAATTTTATTAAAAGGAAATAATTCTATCAGTTGTAGCATTTTATGTATGAAAACTTTGCTCAATATTTTAAGGTAATAATTTCATCTACCTAATATTAAGATTCTATCAATTTTTATGTTCAATATATTTTTGTTATAGGCATAACAATGTCTTTAAAGATGTCTATAGAGAAGTGGGAATCCTGGAAGTATTTGTTACCTGTCTCGTAAAGTATTCAGCCTTCTTACAAAAACATGCCATTATTGTTTCTGGCAGTCATGATGTTGAGTTATCAAATGTTGAAGAAATTGAAAAAGGCAAGTATATTATCTATATTATTGATTTAATACTGATTAATTTGATTAAGGACCAATATCTCTAATCCATTTCTTACGAAATTTGACGTATTTTAAATGTTAAATCAATGACAATTTTAAAATAACATACTTAGTTTGATATGAATTTTATAATTTTCTATTGCAGATTTAAATGAAGTTCTCGGTAAACTCGTTATAGAAGCACTGGCTATATTATTAAATGCCAGTAATAATAACGCCAATGTATTTCGAGATAGTGGCGGTGCTAAATGCATCCATGAAATGGTAAAATTTCGACATGGTCGCGGTCAAATTCTTGGCATGATACGTGAATTAATTTTGTCGGCCGGCGGAGAAGATGATATGCTTTTGATATTGAGCACGATGCATTCGGCACCAGCACATAATGTTGAATTAAAAATTCAAATAATGAAAGCCCTATTGGGTTGCTTGCGCGATAGCCATCGAACACGTACTATATTTCGAAAAGTTGGTGGTTTTGTATATGTAACAAGTGTATTTGTATCACTCGATGGTAAATTAGGTGATAAAATCTGTAACGAACCTGTTAATAATTTTGCAAATAAAAAAGAATTGTTGCAACTATTGCAAATTGTATGTCAAACATTGGCAACTGCAATGAGATTTGAACCGGCCAATGCAAAATTTTTTTACCAAGAGATTTGTAGTACATCGCTTTGTGATACCTTACGATTACTTGGATGCTTTGGAGTTTCTACAAAACTAGCCGATCAATCGAAAATTGATGCAGATCCAGATGTCCAACATTATTTCCATACGATTTTTACTGGAGACGTTTTGCAACCGGAATTTTCCGAAAATATTTCTTCATCACTGACATTCGTCTGTTTAATATATCGACTTTTATACGACATTGCTTTGGATAATTTTGATAAACCGAATTTATCGGGCGTTCTAAATATAACATCAGGAAACTTACCAATTCAAGTGAACAATAAAAATGAACAAAGAGTAGATCCAAGAAGTGTTGTATCTACACTAAATCTTATCCAACCGATGCCAGACCCATTAATTGTTCATCCAGGTGTTGTGATTTGTATGTTTCAACTATTACCATCCGTTGAACATTCCGTAGACACGAATATTGCTTTATGTCTGCAAGTATACTTATCGGAAGTAATAAAAACTTTAGTGAGGAGTGAACGAAATCAACAAATAATGTGTGAAGCCGGTTTAGCTGGTCAATTATTAAGTGTTGGTAGGCGAGCGTTAAGCGAGGAAAAAAATCCACATCATGCTGCATTACAATACATCTTAGAAAGATTGGCCGCACAAGCTTTACAACCAACTGAATTAAGAGAATTCTTGCGTCTTGGCTCACCACTTTGTTGTGAAAGTCCAAACTTACTAAGAGCATATAAATCTGGTGGTCCCGTTCCATTAACTAGAATTAAGACATTGGTTTCGATGACAACTCCACGCGACTTTAGAGCACATGGATCATGTACATTACCGCCATTTGTTGAAATGGATATGTCTGCAGAAGGATTTGGTTGTTTATATCTACCAAGTATTGCTCCACAGTCACCAAATGTTGGTGGCGGCTTGGATAGTGCAATTATCGGAGGCATCGGAACGGGCGATCGAATGTTTCCACCACAAACAGGAATGACATATTCAACGTGGTTTTGTGTAGACAAATTTTCTGATCCACGAACAGATCCACATTGTGTGCGACTATTAACGCTTATAAGGACAGTAAACAATGGAAGAGAAGATAATATTGTTTGTTTAACAGTATTACTTTCGGCAAGAGATAAGGCAATTATTGTTTCTACCCAAGAAACAATGGTACCTCATAGTAAGATGTTCTGAAGTTATTTCTTTAATTATTAGCAATAAAAACTATTTTTAGACGTTGGCGAATGGGAACCGGAAGGAACAGGAGATAGCAGTGCTCGAATATGGTGTCCAGACCTATTACACGAGGGGCAATGGCATCATTTGGTTGTTGTTTTAAACAGAGCTGTATTAAAAAATTCAAGTTTCTCGTTGTTTTTGGACGGACATGTAAGACGATTATTTATTTCTTATTTACTGGCCGAAGTTTCATAATTTTAAATTGAATTTTTTTAGCATATGCATACACAAAAATTACATTATATATCCCAAAATCCTGGAGCTGGTTCCACAAATCTCGCAGTTGCTAATGCAGTATATGGTTTTATTGGAACACCACCAGCATGGAGACGATATTCTCGCCTCTGTTGGAAGCAAGGTGTCTGTCATTTAATTGAAGACATAATAAATGCACAAATTGTCTCAACGATATTTGCACTTGGACCACACTACATGGGATCATTGCAAGCACCCCAATTAGGCAAACAAAGTGAACCAATTAGCCCACTTGTATCAGAAGAACGTGTTGTATTTGGATTAAATGCAAAAGCGATGTCTCAATTGACATTAGCCAAAATAAGAAAAGTTTACAGTAGAGCTGATAATAAAGCCATCGCAAAACAATTGGGAATGAGTTCGCACGAAAATGCAACACCAATAAGGTAAATAGTCGGTCGGAATTTTAGTGTAAACCTGCTCGTATTACATTATAGAAATTGATTTGGTAGGTAAATTGGTGAAATTTTTATTTTTATCCTATAAAATCAATTTAAGCCAGTAATGCAAACAATGCAAATGGGTTATAGTTTTTGCTACACAAGAACAATTAAAGCGGGTTTTTTTTAGAAGAATAATTTTTAATTTTATTTTATTTTAGAATCCTTCATAATTCTGCAGGACACTTGGCTGGTCCAGCTCGAACTCTTGGTGGAATAGTTGTTGGTTACTTAGGTGTACGTGTTTTTAGTCCACATCCCGTTTCGGCAATGATGGATACCGTTGGCGGATGTAATATTCTTTTGGGAATAATAGCCATGGCACAAGATGTGGAAAGCTTATATGCGGGCGTAAAGGCTTTAACATGTGTTGTCAGAAGTAATCGTGCCGCACAAAGTGAAATGGACAGAAAGCGTAGCTATCAAACGTTGGCTATGTTTTTTAAAAAGAAACGAAATTTACTTAATTCACATATATTGCATTTGACGTTTAGCTTAGTTGGTACGGTTAACAGTGGTCAAGAAACGTCAGCCATACCGAATGTGACAGCTTTTCAGGCATTTATATTTTATATTTATATATAAACAATTATTGAGAATAGTTTTTTTTTGTAGGACTTATTATGTGACTTAGATATTTGGCATGGTGCGCCAAATGGTTTATTGCGATCACTTTTAGAGCATTTATTGGAACTTGCATCAGAATCTAGTGAAAAACGATCGAACATTAGAATTATGAGAGAATTACAACTTGTTACAAAGCTGTTACATATCATAACTGAAATACATGACAATAGCGGAACAAGAGAGATTTTATTTTCCTTTTTATTAATTTTACTTGGTGGTCAACCTAGACATAGTGACTTACTTTTGTATGGTCAATTTATTGCAGCAAAATTGCCACCAGTAAGTATTGCAATAAAAAAAAACAAAATAGCTTTGTCGTAATGTTATTAATTTTTAGTTATCAACCGAAATAGAGAAAAACATAGACTTATCTAAAGCATCTTTCAATACAACTGCCATAGAAGAATCTACAGCAGAAGATCAACACAATATTAACATAACTATATCGAATATAAATCTTCGTAACAGATGTTTAACACTTTTACATTCTCTTTTATTTACAAATCGAAATACCGTCAACAATATTGTTTGTGATGATATATCACGCATACTCGGTATGGATTGGATATTATTGTTCTTACAACCACAAGTTCATTCATCCACTATAATTCTTGGATTGCGAATTTTAGTTGTGCTGTGTGCTAATGAAACATTAATTGTACGATTTAAAGATGGAAACAATAATGGAGGCTATTTGCGATATACAGAATTTGTTTCACAGAATAACAAAATTGTCTTAGGACAACCACAGTTAAGTCCTTCACCGGCAGCTAGCGCCAGTTCCGTAGTACAAGTACAGCCTGGCGTTCAATTGCCAGTTCAGATAGCCAGTGAAGTTAAAACGGCTGTTTTACATATACCTGGTTTTCAATATCTAGAATGGTTACTACCGCATCATCTTGATATTCCAGAAATATATTTCTTATTGACAGCCCTAATAATGGGTCAACCTGTAAAGCTTCTAGGCACTGACCATACAAAATTAGATTTAGATCGAGTATGGGCATTTTTATGGGGAGCTCCAGTTTCGCAGACACCTGTTGGTTCAATTGGGCCTAAAGTGAATTTATGTCCAGAAGCAGTATGTGTTTTATTGAAAATGGTAAGGACAATTGTACACACGGATAATAATGTTGATTGGCTTGAAAGTCATCCGGTTACAATATTTCAAGTTTTATTTTCATTATATCATAATTTACCGGATTTCATGTCGGTAATCATGACTGCCGATGTAATCAATGCTCTAGCAGGCGTTTTATTCCCATTAACGAATAAAGATGGAAATGATTCAGAACCAAATAGTGGAGCATCAACACCAGATGATCAAGCTTCTAACAGCATTATCGTCGTTCCACGTCAAGTAGCACAATTAACAGATAATCCAGTTCGGAAATTTGTTATCGATTTTCTTCGTGTAATTGTTGTGGATTCACTTAGTTTATCGTTGAACAGTAAATCAGCACCGGTAATTGATTTAGTATTGGATTCATCACCCGAAAATAGTGAATTGTCACAACAAATTGCTTTTCAAACAGAAATTATTGCAGCTCTAATGGATCATTTATTGGCTGCTGATGTATTAGTCGGTGAACAAGCTGCTTTGCCCATTGTACCATTGCTGCAAAGTCATGTACATAATATAGCTCCGAATGTTTTTTATTTAACAGCAAGAATTGTAGACAAAATGTGGCAAGGTTGTTTGAGTAAAGATCCACATGAAGTATTCGATTTTATTATAAAATTAATTGGACAGGCAAAACGTCGATCATCTTCAATTACGCTAGAACAGTTGCATCATTCATTAAATAGAATAATTGTGTACTTATTGTCTCGACCTACGGAGTCTGTAGCCGAACAAATGGCAGTACTGGAAGCTCTTCATAAACTTACAACACATAGACTACTCATATTTGGTGCCGGAAATCATGAGTTGGAATTTATAGGATGCCTAACGTATTGTTTACTTCAATTAACTTCCGATTTAAAAATCATCTTAGATTCAAATACGAACAATCGAAATACTATGTGGCACGTGAATCCGAGCAATGAAACGATAGAAGCTCGTGATGACTTTTTAAATCAACATCAAGGTCGTAACTTAATAGTTGGAGCGGCATATCGTGTGTGGGAAGAATTGTATGTTTGTAAAAAACCGGCTATTGAAGAGGTATTCAAAATTACCTTAACAGCACCGGGTAACAGCGCTAAAGCTCCAAATTTAACGATAACTAGAGAACAAGTTATTGATTCTGCAACAAAACTGTGGTATAATTTTGTAGATACAGAACGAAAGTCATCTTATCGTGTGCCATGGGAATTGCATAATCAAATTCAGTCAAAAATACAAAAAGTAACGGGAGGCTTAACGCGACTGGCTAGCCGAACAAAAGTAAAAAAGGATGAATTTTCCAAGTCTAAAACTAGAATACTGAAGTGCAAAGCATTCCAATGGACAGGAATAAATTTTGGATTAGTAAAAGATTTGTGGGATATGAAATGCATCCAGCATACACAAGTAACACAACACACACATAGATATGTATGTCAAGATTGGCTACAATCTGAAAAGGAACTAATAAGGGAGCGTGGTCTTTGGGGTCCAGTGAAGGTTTTTAAATTTACAAAAAAAAAACCACAAAGTAATTAATAACGCATACTTTCTTCTTCTCTAGAATAACTCTCTAGACAAATGGATGCTTGACTCTACAGAAGGTCCGCATCGAATGAGAAAGAAAACTATGAAAAATGATTTGTTCTACATACAATATCCTTATAGACCGGAATTAGAGCTTGCTGATAATGTAGGTTTATTTTCTCTTAAATTAGTTGTGATATATAGCAATCAATTTTTTTAGCGGCAACTTAAGTACAAAGTGGCAACCAGTTTTGATAGTAAATTATATTTTACCTTTTGTCAATTACCTCCAAGGGTCCTTTGTGAGCCTGATGCTATTTTCGATGCAAACAAGTCTACGGATAAAGGTGATTCTGGTTCGCCTGCACATAACTTAACAGAACGGCCTCCTACATTATCAAGGTTAGATATATGTACTTTTGTACTTTTAGTTTTTATTTCTATTTACATATATATAAATGTAAGAAAATAACAATTTTATAGTAATTGGGGAGGGGGTAACTAAAAAACGATGTTTAATTTTAGTTTACTACATTTGTTATGTATACTTACTAATTACTTACTAATGAATAATTTTCAATTAAACTAATATCAAATTATGTATTATACAAATTGACGAAATGTATCAAAATAATACTTTTACTGCCCAAATGTTATAAAATCAATATGCCCCCTTTACATTTCATAAGTAAAAGTAAAATTATCTTAATGTAAAAATAAAATTAACAAACTATTTTTAATTAAAAATCAAAACAGAGCTCAAAGTGAACCAGTTGAAGATATGGATGAGGAAGAAGATGAAATGTCACTTGTTTCGGATAATCAAACACTTTTAAGAATGCTAGAGGAACAAGAGAAAATATCACATTTATTTCGATGCGCACGTATTCAAGGTTTGGATACCACTGAAGGGCTTTTACTATTCGGAAAGGAATATTGTTATGTCGTCGATGGATTTACATTGATTAAAAATAGAGAAATTCGTGATATTGACTCATTGCCAGCTGATACATATGAACCGATTGTACCAAATCCTGGTGGCAGTCCACGCAGATCAATTACAATGCGACAATGTTCGAAATTCTCATATGAAGATATACGTGAAGTACATAAAAGGCGATATCTACTGCAACCAATTGCATTGGAAGTATTTTCGGGAGATGGTCGTAATTATTTATTAAGTTTTCCAAGAAAAGTTCGAAACAAAGTTTACCAAAGATTTATGGCCACAGCAACAGCAATTAATGACAGTGCTCAGCAAAGCGTTGCTGGACAAAAACGTGGCGCTAGCGTAGAACAAACATCAGGTATTTTTAGTAGTTTAATAGGTGAAACATCAGTTACACAACGATGGGTGGTAAGAAAATTACTATTGAGATATGATAATTGTTTTATTTATTTTTGTCTTTGTCTTTTAAGCGTGGCGAAATATCAAATTTTCAGTATTTAATGCATTTAAATACATTGGCTGGAAGATCATACAATGATTTAATGCAATATCCTGTCTTTCCATGGATATTGGCCGATTATGATTCTGAAGAACTGGATTTAACAAATCCAAAAACTTTTCGTGATTTTGCTAAACCGATGGGCGCTCAAAGTCAAGATCGGCTAGAACAATTCCAAAAACGTTACAAGGTATTTATATTTAAAAAATAAATTACCAATTTTTTTAAGAATACATTATTCAGGAATGGGATGATCCACATGGCGAAACCCCACCATACCACTATGGTACACATTATAGTTCTGCTATGATTGTGTGTTCATATTTAGTTCGATTAGAACCATTTACGCAACACTTTTTACGTCTTCAAGGTGGTCACTTTGATTTGGCTGATCGTATGTTTCACAGTATTAAAGAAGCTTGGCTTTCTGCATCTAAATTTAATATGGCTGATGTCAAGGAACTTATACCAGAATTTTTTTATTTGCCAGAGTTTATGGCAAACTCAAATAATTTTGATTTGGGTATGTAAAACAATTAGGGTATGTAAAATAATTTTGATTTGGGTATGTAAAACAATTAAAACTTATTTTTATTAAATATTTAGTATAAGAGTGAAAAATTTGCAAAAAGTTATTTTTATTTCTTTACATTAAGCTTATTGTCAATAAATTCCATTTTTAGGATCAAAACAAAATGGTGATACACTAGGCCATATTGTTCTTCCGCCATGGGCAAAAGATGATACCAGAGAATTTATTCGAGTACATCGACAAGCATTAGAATGCGATTATGTGAGTCAACATCTTCATCAATGGATTGATCTTATTTTTGGTTACAAACAACTTGGTACAGCTGCTGTTGATTCTGTTAATGTTTTCCATCACCTTTTTTATGAAGGCAACGTGGATATATATAATATTGATGATCCACTAAAGAAAAATGCCACTATTGGATTTATAAATAATTTCGGACAAATTCCTAAGCAACTTTTTAAAAAACCACATCCATGCAAGAAAATGCAATCGAATCGACATACTGTGATAGAAACAAATCCTTTATTGCCAGCTGTAAATGCAACACAAATGGATAAATTATTTTTTCATAATTTGGACAATTTGAAGCCCAGTGTGCAGCCAATAAAAGGTTCCGGTTCGTGTAATAAAAAGTCTACTAAATGCAATAAAATATATTTTATTTTCAGAACTTAAAGGTCCAGTTGGACAAATTATACAGCCAGACAAAAATGTTCTTGCTGTCGAACAAAACAAGGTAAAATATAATATTTTTTCTTCTCCTACATATTTTAATGTATGAATGCAATCCGAAATCAGAACCCATATTCCAAACCATCCCAATATCCGTGGCAAGATGCTTAAAATTGTCCGTTAAACTAAAGAAGTAATTATTTAAATTAAAAATATATTCATGTACTAATAGGTTATGATGGCGCCTTTATATACACGTTATATAGCATGGGGTTTTGCTGATCATTCCCTACGAATGGGGATGTATGATTCAGATCGAGCTCTTTTTGTTTGTGAAGCAGCAGCTCAGAATTCTGGTGAAATACTTGCATGTGCCTGTCCAAATGCTCGTACGATAGTAACAGCTGGTACTAGTTCGGTCGTTACAGTATGGGAGTATGATTTACGACGAAAAGCGCTATTTGTAAAACATTCATTACATGGTCATACTGATGCAGTAACATGCTTAGCTGCTAGTCCAGCATATAATGTTATTGTTTCGGGTTCACGAGATGGTACGGCAATTGTCTGGGATATGTCAAGATTTATGTTTGTTAGGCAGCTTAGAGATCATGTTGGAGTTGTTGCGGCCGTAAGTGTTAATGACTTAACCGGTGATATTGCTACATGTTCAGCTACATGGTTACATGTTTGGTCAACTAATGGCGATGCATTGGCCACAGTAAATACAAGTATCGGCAGTGCTGATCGAATGCAACAGATATTATGTGTGGCCTTTTCGTCGACAAGAGAATGGGATCAACAAAATGTTATTATTACCGGGTCTACGGATGGTGTTGTTAGAATGTGGTCCATGGAATATGTACAAGTACCAATATTAGATGGACAGTGTATAATAGAAAAAGAAACATCGACGGTTGAAGTAAAAGTGGCCGATAAAAAATCTAAAAAAGTTGACCTGATGAAACAAATGAGTATATCTTCAGATAACAATGGTTAGTTATTTTATTAATTATTGTTATTTCTATTATATAATTTTAATTATACAGGGCTCACAAAATCTGAATCTGAAAGCAGTATATCTGAAGCTTGTGATAGTCTCAAAGAATCATCAAAGCGATTTGAAACAGAACGGGATGACTGTAGTGATAAGGAAGAACATACTGATGATAAAGTACATTCTAATCATCTGGACGTAGCTAAAAATTTAATGGCTAAACGTGGCAGTTTAACAAGTGCAAAATCTCTTCATGAGCTTAAACATGATCGATCTATAATTGATAGTAAAGACAAGAAGACAATAAGATGCCCTTTACATAAAGATAATGAATCCAGTAGTTGTTCATCGTGTAGCACTGATGTGTTACCAAAAAAAGCATTCGAAGATGAGGAATCGTCGAAAAGTTTGGGAATTCGTCCGAGTAAGTCGGACACTAGTATAACGGATTCTTTTGTAGTTGTTGACAATGAATACAACAAAAAGAAAGGTCAAAATTCTCTTCGAGAAGGTAAGTTTAAATTTAATTACAAAATCTATAATTATTATTGAAATGATTTATTGCCTAATTTTAGGTTTTAAATGGCAACGACAATTAGTATTTAGATCGAAATTAACAATGCACACAGCATACGATAGAAAAGATAATGCTGAACCAGCTAGCATAACTTCTTTGGCAGTATCTAAAGATCACAAAACTTTGTACGTTGGAGATGCTAGGGGTCGAGTATTTTCGTGGAGTGTAACTGAACAACCGGGTCGTGGTATGGCCGATCATTGGCTAAAAGATGAAGGGGCCGATCAATGTGTTGGATGCCATGTAAAGTGAGTCAATCAAAATCCTAAAAAAAAAAATTATTTTTCGCAATTAATATATAATTTTCCTATTAGGTTTACAATATATGAAAGGAAACATCATTGCCGTAATTGTGGTCAAGTTTTTTGCAATAAATGTAGCCGTTTTGAATCAGAAATCTCACGATTAAGAATTCTCAAACCGGTAAGAGTTTGTCAAGCTTGTTTTGCCACCTTACGACACCATTCGGTCGATTCTTAAATGCATTTAGTAGAAAATGTTTTAAATGTCGGTACAATAATATGTAAATGTAAATTTGTTTGAGCATTAGTTATTGTGTACTCAGAGATAAAGTGTGTTAGATAATATCTCATCAAGAGGTTAATTTCATTATAGTCACAACATTGTTTAGGAACTATTGGCTAGCGCACTCTACTTTAGTTTTTTTTAATAGTTTAAGATTTGGCTTTGATATTAAATAAGATGTTTGTATTTGTGTTTGAGACTTAAGTGAAGTAAGTATATTCTCACGAGAGGGGGGTTTTATTTTTAATAATTTCTCTGCTATATTTGCCTTTTTGGATTTTTTTTATAATCCATATAATATAACTAATAGTCGCCCTAAATGTCAAATACTTCTATAACTAAAAATCTATTTTTTTATAAATTTTTAATTTGAATAACTAAAATTAGACATCGTTATTTATAATTTATTCTGTTTTAACATTTGAGTCGTATTTAAAATGGTCCTCAGAAAATCAGGTTTTAATCTTCAGAAATATTAAATAATCACCAAAACTAGCTTTCATAGAAATCTGTGATTTCGAAATATTTTGTGAAAAGTCTGCAAAGCGCTATCAAAGAACCCACGGCCCGCTACTTTTTCTCAAAGTGGGACAGAATTTATTTTTGTTATCCCTGCACAAACTGCTAGCGTCCATTTGTATATTCTCTAAATCTAAAGGGATTTTAGTTTACTAATTACTAATTTACGAAAGAAACGAATAGAAAACAAATACAATATTTTAAGGGGGATTTTTAAAGCAGTATCATGTATTTATTGTCGAACAAAATGATTTATGATCGTCGTAAAATGCCAATAATTCCTAAACAAGATCGATAAAATTTTATACATTGACTTCCATTATTTCTACAACTATTTTTTAAATTATTTATTTTTATTATAAATTTTATTATTTATTAAAAATTTTTAAACTTTTTTTAGGTATTTATATAAATTATTGAAAGAATTGTTAATACGCAATTGTTTTTGTACATCAATTTTTTTTACTACATATACAGAATATTCAATTTACACATTTTCTTTTGAAATTGTATTATTTAGCGATATCCAAAGAAACCAAAAACAACAGAAAAATATTGATTTGTTAATTACCCTTAACATCTCTTTCTTATATTGTATGTTAATACAATGACATTATATAACAATTTTTAATTTTTAAGATAATTGACTAATTCGGTATTAAATATATATTATCTCTACACACAGCACAGTTATTCAGTTATTTAGCTTATTAGGCCTAAATTTTATATGTAATGAAATATAAATTTAAAATGTTATTTGTATTTCGTCAATTATCTTTAAAATTATTGTTTGTTAGCAACTATTAAATAAAGAATAATACAAAAAAGCAACTATATAAAATCAGTATTTATTATAAAAAAAAGTAGACAAATAAATAAATGGAAATATATTATGTTGTTGAATATTTATTGTCTCGTTCCCTAGTTTATGTTTTTTATTATTATTAATGATCGATTTAGTTTTGTCTTTTTCCCTTCTACAAGATTTTTTGCGAGCAATTACGAAAATTGTGTTTTCTACGCCTTTCAGCCAAAAATAAAAAGTGTAACTGTTTTGAACAATTTTTTTTTTTACACAAAGACAACTTGGAAAAATTTTGCCATTTGTGTCTCAACATAGATGTTTTGGTAGAGCTCAATATTTCTGAGCAAAAATTACATTTTCATTACTAATGTAGATACTTGCTATACATTTTTGGATCAAAAATTCGTATTTTTTATCGAAATTTTTTGTTTAATGGATTGGTAAATAGAGTCAAAGCTTAGGTTTTAAGGAATTATTGGTTCAGACAATTGAATAGTTTTATTATAACAGTTGAACTGTAATACTTGAACAGTTATAGATACTCTAATGCTGTAGTCAAAATGTTTGCTCAAAACAACAAACTTTATCAACGTGTAAAATTCTTATTGTTTGATCTGTTACACTTATGGAAAGTGTTAATCAATTTGAAATACAAACATATACGAATTTTCCTAATAAAAAAATGTTATCCTACGATTATTCGACTATCTTTAAAGATGCATGCCTGAGAGGTTGAGGTAATCGTACGATATTTTTTAATTGAACTGATCGTACAATATTGAATTACTATGATCAACCATGTGAGACATGAGCTATTACGTTAAACATTTCGTTAAAATTGAAATATATACACAAGCAAAAAAACTTTATATTTTAAATTTCTATCAGCATTACCAATTATTTTTTAACATTTGAAAATCTTCCTTTACCAATTTATTTTTGTGATTTTTTTTTTAATTAAAAATACCTTTAGGCCATAAACTCCGAAGCAAATTTTGTTTTAAAATTTTTACCAAAAAACTTACTCAAAATCTCAAACATCATACTAAAGGAGCACCAAATTCCGTATCACTTTACCTCTTGTAATATCTTAAAGTTTAGGGTTTAAAAGGGGTGTATGTTTAGGGTTTCGCCTCCCATTAAAAATAGTTTTTAACTTTAAAACTTGTTTATATTTTAGATGCCAATTATACTTTTTGAACAATTTATCATCTGTGATCACACAAAATGCATCTAACACTAATAATTGTTTTGACATTATCACAAATCCTAAGAATAATATACAATAATGTATGCACTAACAATAATAATAATAATAATAATAAATAATAATAATAATAATAATAATGATAATGATAATAATAGTAATAATATAAATATAATAATTACAATCATTTTAAATAATAACTAATAGGTTTAAATATTATAGTAAACATTTAAAATACATTTTTAGTGCAATAAATATTAGTAGCTACCAACAATACTTTCAGCTAAATATGAAAGAAGATACACCACACCACCACCAATACCAGCACCACCACCATCACCATTAGGAATTGCGTAGTGTCTATGCGCATGTAAAATAAAACTTAATCTTAAATAATATTTTTCGCAAATATTATTAAATTATTATTTTAGGAACATCTCATATCATAAATTATTGTAAAAAAATACCATCTTAAGAGTAAAACGAGCAAAAATAGCGTAAAAAATATATGTACAATTTAAAAAAAAAAATTAGTCTGCACCGAAATTATTAGTTATACTAACTGGCTCTCCTTTTATAATTCTTTGGTAAAAGCACCATTGTTTTGTGTTTCTTCTGGAACTGATTGTTGGGAATGTGAATTATGTTCGTTTGTATGAATCAGCGTTAGTAAATCGTTAAGAGTTTTTTCGGTCTGAAAATGATAATATGTAAAATTACAAAAATGTACTGAAAATATATATATATATGTTCGTATATCCATAAATTATTGGTTGAATAGATTAAATTGTCGCTTTAAATAACTATTTTTATACCTGTATGATGTTAATCAAAGGATATTATAAGTTTAGTATATGAATCATTCATACACGAAACATATTCGAAATGTAAAACAATGTAATAAATAAATGAAATATGAACTATGGAGAATCACAAATATGCTCAGATTCGTCGAAGCAAATGGAACTGGATCGGACATACACTTCGAAAACTATGGATGACATTACACGCAAACCGCTAGAGTGAAATCCCCAAGGTTCTCGCAATGGCGGCTTTTTGTGGATGGCCTATGCTCTCTTGTGGAACGAGATACGGCCGGATACCGTTATAGCGCTTCAATCAATTTTATGTAATTTCTATAGTTTTTAATTATTTCTATCTACATTGTCGATCGTAGATAGTTTTTAATTCTTTTCAGAACACTAAATGATATCTCGCCTTCTGCAACACACACAGCCATGGTTAAACTCCTGCCCCCTCCTCCCCCCTCTTTCTTAAAAATGTTTAAACAACAAGACAACATAAAATCTAATATGGCTTACCTATTTTTGTGCTTTACTTACTTTTCTCAACATTTCAATAGCGATCTGCAATATTTTCTGCCATTTTATCATTTCAGTAGCATGAAGAGCTTCTTGATGTTGCATAAGATGAATCCAGTCTTCTTGTGTAGTCGGTGCATTTCTGTTTGAAATTATTTAATTATAAATTAAAATAAAATATAACGAATATGTCATACTTTAGCAAAGTAAAATCAGGAAAACGATCTTGGGAAGCAGTATTTTCTAAGGTCCATAATTTATAGTATAATATCACATTCAATAGAACTAACGAAACCAGCAAAACTATGACAAACCAAAATAAAGATTCATATTTCGTTTTTGGTACGTTCGGTAATTTAATTGCTAACGGAACTGTTCGATTTATAAATGAAATAGGTGGCGCTTTTAGATTGGGAGTTTCTTCGTGGGGACGTTGTAGAGCAAATGTACCTAAAATGATTATAAAATCGAGAAAACTGTTCAATACAACAACTACTTCAATTTGATTACCTCTTCTTGGGCGTCTTCCTTTTGATTTTGCTGGTGGAATACAATATTCACTTTGTAGTGCTCTAAGCAAAGCTGTGTAAAAATCTTCCAATCCAGCCCAAGCATTTTTCTCAATAAAACCTTTAACAACACCCCAAACAGATTTTTTGTATTTTATTTGTGCATGAACAGAAAACATTGTATGATCATCTACGGTTCTGAAATTTATTTAATTATTTATTTCTCGTCTGACAATAATTACAAAACAAATTAATTACCTAACGAGGCAATAGTGCATAAAAACATAAAAACTATCAGCATATGGAATTCCAGCATTTGTTGATGTTATATCTATTGAATATAATTGGCCCGGTTCACTACATTCACGCATTACTTGCGATTCTGTGACCTTTGAAAATATAAAAAAAAATTAAATTTTAGAATATGCAAAGAACACTAATTTATTACATGTGAGCATTTAGGTCCAACTGCCTGTGTAAGGGCTACTGTTAAATTTACTGTTCTAGTTTTAAGACCTTCTTCATTATAAATCCAATCCATGTGTACCATGTTTGTTGTTTTTCGATTGTTATGAAAATCAACAAGAAATTTTGATTTTGAAAATAATAACGAAAGTAATGTTTCAACATTAATTGGAAGTATTGTATGAACTAATTGGCGGCCTTCGTGCATTGAATTACATTCGGCTGTGCTAATAAATGGAATATTTTGACCATCTGAATCACTAGAATCAGACATATCGGTTGGAAGTTGTTCTGATATTGGTAGTACATTTTCATCTCGTTTTCTTATCATTTTTCGATGAATAATTTTTTGCTCACATTTCAATTGATCACTTGGTAGTGATCCCTTATTAACACTGGGTTCATCTTTAGTCATTTTCGATGATGTCGATAATGCATCTGATTGTGTTTCTGAATGTTCCTATAAAAATAAATTAAAAATTTTTTTTTTAATATTTGCGATTTGGTATTTGTCACCTCAGATAAACTTTCAGCAGATTTGCTCGTAAGATTAGCAGATAGTTGCTGAGATTCCTCTTCTTTAGTTTCGTTAGGATCAATGTAGTCTTCGTCATCACTTGTAAGACCTAATTCGTCGCCATAGCAGTTATGAACCTAAAGATAATAAAATATTCTTTGATTGTCTACATTGTTTGGCTCATTTTAAAATATACCCATTGCCACATCTCCTGCGGTTGCATTGGTTTGCCCATTAATGCATTTTGCCATACACGAAACAACATTAAATAAGCTTTGTCTCTGGACGTAAACGATGTAATAAAATGCTTCTCGCTTACAGTCGACACAAGTATTGCATTTGGTATAACACGGGCTGTCTTTTCTTTTGTTATTGCAGTAACATCTTTCCATTTAATGCACAGGCATGTTTCCCAACGAAATATATTTGCATAGAAGCAAAGATAATTTTGTGATACATATAATCGACCATGTACTAGTATGTCACGTTGAACAGCACACGAATAATCTGAAAAAATAAAAACATATTCCAAAAATGTTTAAATCAATATATATATAAAAAAAATCTTACCGACAACTAATCGTTCATCATCTGGTACTCCTTTAAATAATTTTTTAAAATCTTCTGATCGAGATTTGTATGAAGGGTACAGAACACTATACCATGATTTTTTCTTTGCCCTTTCCGATAATTTCGAAATACTTTTTGGACGTTCTGGTGCATCGTGAGTTGTTTTTCCACAATCGCTTATAGCTAAATTTGAACTCTCGCTTGATTTACTTGTTGAATCCTTCAATTTAACAATAATTAATGTTATTTCGAGAAGCGTCATTTGTGGATGAAGGAGTAAGAATTAAAAAAAAACATAATTTTAAGAAATTCTTCGAAACTATCCACATATAAAATAACCCCCTCGTTACATAAGAAAACAAAGGCTAAATCAGAATTGACTAAAAAAAGTACTCGACCCAGTCTGAATAAGAAATAAAAAAAAAATTTAGCACTCTAGTAGCAGAGTGTCGGTCTGATTACGTGGACTAAATTTAAACAGATTTGTTAAACGATTTTATTTACTATTTTCTCCGCGTCAAAGTGTTATTTAATTCAAAAATGTGAAATAAGAATGTTATATAGAGATATTTAATTTTTAGTGACTTACCAGAATTTTTGTGGAATTTTTTTTTTTATTATAAACACTTAAAACTATTAATAAAGTTATTGACCTGTGTTTGTCTTCAGTAATTTTTAATTTTATTTTATTTTTCCAATATCAATACATTCACTTACTTCAGTATTTTCATTCCTTTCTGAATAATAAGCACCCAAACAATTGTCATCTTTCGTATAATCAGGTTTTAAATGCGATGGTTTTGGGCTATTGTTTGGACTACTACTGGATGGCCCCGGTGAACGCCTTAGTGGTATTGGTGAAGATTGTAATATTGAACCACTAGTAAATGAAAGTGCTTGAGATAATCCGGCACCAATAACCTCATGAGAACCATTAAGTAGATCCTCAACAGATTTTTTCCTAAAAATATAATATCAGTTATTTACTCTATTTTTAAAAAAGTTTTATTTTTGTTTTAACTAAAAGCAGAATTGCTACGTTTGATTGCAATTAAAAAAAAATCAACTAACTATCTACATTACTCACTTGGATTCATTTCCAGATACATCTGATAACTCTTCGCCTGACTTTGAACTATTTTGTGACTCTGTGTTACTCCTGCAAGCATTCAATAAAAGAAACAAAAAAAAAACTATAAAATCATGCACAATATTAATTTTACATAATATCAAATAAAATCAAAAATCCAATTGTGTTGTTGAAAATATTTATCACATTTTTTTGAGAAAGCTAAGAACTACAAAGACATTTATCAAAAATAGAGTTCGATATAATGTAAGAGTAGAGAAGAATTAAAGTTAATCTGGAAAATGTGATGTTTTCTTTCTTTTCACAGATCTTTCTTTGCTTTTTAAGTTCTCATTATATTTATTGCTTTTAATTTTTTAAATATTCACTGAAACTTGACATTTTTATAATGTATCAACAAATAATAATTATTAGGGATCACGTCGATTTGCCGACACAGTTTCGCATATGGCTCTAGCCTAAAGTGTTTTCTCAGGCATGCTAATTGAGACCGAGTAGTTCGATTCCATTTAAAACTTATTAAAACATTCACAGATGGAATCAATTCGTCCAGGAAAAGCATTTCAACTGTTGTTAAAAACACATAATAGGTTTAGTTTAGACACAAATTTGTAAAACAGCAATATTTAAGTTTTGTTTGACATTTGAAAGCAAACGACTTACAAAATTTGTCCTCTCGATGAATCAACTTTAAGACATCCAAAATATTTAAATATGGATGGGATCTGTTTTCTTTAAGGGAAAACCGAGAAAAAAACAACCGCATAACATATTCTCAACTTAAACAATACTAATAGACTTAGGTTGTATACATTAGAGTTGAAGAATGGTGTATTATTGATTGTTTTGTTTACAAAAAACACTTTTTGTTTCCTAAGAACTTACAATTTTTCATGCAAAATTTGTTTTAAGTAAATACTAAAATTAAATTGGGTAGTACGTTTTTTATGGATGCATAATAATACGATGTTATATAAATATTTAGAGTACAGATTTGTTACCAAATTATTTTTTAGAAATTTTAAAAATGAAACAAAAAAATGTGTGAAATTATAAATGATCTTGAACTGGATAATTTAATAGGCTACATACATTAATAATTTGCCTTAGTTTTGATATGTATATCATTATTGTGTTTGTGGTAAAATTTTAGAAAATTATGGGAAAAACTACTGGCAACAGTTTACATCATCACATTAATTTTCAATATATGTATGTACTTCGTTCACTAGAACTAGGTATCAAATACAGCAAAACAGCATTCCATTTTTCAAAAAAAGACCAATACATTAATTCAACCCTGAAACCAAAATCTAATAAAAACAATTGCTTTACAGTAAAAATAAAAAAAAAAAATTAATAACACACAACACGCACAGTGCAAAACTGGCACTTACATGGATATAGTATTTCTCTGTCTATTCTGAACAAAATTCATGACCCATTTAGTAAAATAATATTAAAACAACTCCAAATGTTTTTATTAATTTATCAGTTAGCATTGAGAAACACATATTTTGTTAGTTTTCTTTAAAGAAAATTTTTTTTAACACAGCAAATCGGTGTCAGACCAATTTTCCTTTTCATTGTTGTCAATTACGAAACAATGGCGTTTTTGAAAGAGGCGTTTAATGTAGATATGTTCGTTTATCCACTTTACTTTTTTTTTATATAACAGTACGTTTAGTAGTTAGCGACACCGATCCAACGAAACCCTTACATGACATCCGAATGGTTTGTGTTTGGTCAGTTCATGTCATAATGTTTCGTTGATTAATGAACGAACAAACGACATTCTTCAATAAAATTTTGAAGATTAAATTTTATCTAAAATAAAAATAAAAATAAAAATAACTTGCACTAATCGAAAACAATTCAAACTAACCTTCGACAATTTTATGTTGTTGTTTTGTCATCAACTTGTCAACGTCTTGTTTGGGAGACTATTAATTTAGTAAGATCAAAAACATATACCAAAAGCTGAGGGAGAGGAGAGAACGCGAGATAACAATAATTCAAATGTCATAAAATAGTCACTGAACATTTTGAACAAATTGAATGGCTTCTATTTTAAACAATAAGAAAGAAAACGGTCAATTTGCTTAAAAGTTGTAACATTTCTAATATAAATTGTATATTTCACAAAAATTTAGTTGTACGTTTCGTTTATGTGGTATGTGGCCACGTTATTTATTATCTTATGAAATAAATTTTATTTAGTTTTTAGTATAAATGGCTCAATTTAATTACATTAACGAGATAAATAATGCACTAACAATGGATGGTGACCTTACTCGATGTCCAGCTCCTCGATGGCAAAAGAAACTTGATGCATCAACGGCGTCATTGAATGGAAGCATCAATGCTTCAAAACTTTCTATATCGTATAACAATGGTTATTCGGCAATTGCTGCTTCTTTTTCCAGTAAAACGCCACTAAAAACTTCATTGACCAAGGGCAAAAAAACTCCAAATGGGAAATCGCCAAGTATGTATACATTTTTGAGGATTTTTTTTTTTTTACAGATTCGTTAAAATATAAATTCTATTACAAAAATATTTCCAACAATAAAAAACTGCTGTTAATTTTATTAAAGGAAATCTATTATTTTTAGTTTGAGTTCTTTTTTACTATGATAAGCTATATTATAGTTCAACTGTTCATACACATAATTCAATTCCAGCACGTTAAATTATTATTACCATATTTTTATTATTAGGTCGTCAACAAAAAACACCAAATAATGGATCAAAAACTCCATCGGCCGGTGATAGATTTATACCAAATCGTAGCACAAGTAATTTTGATTTAGGACACTACAAGGTAATAAAATGAACCGTTAAAACGAAAAAATAGATCAAATAGTTTATTAATTGCATATCAACAGATAAAACTTGAACAACAGAACGTCAATAATGAGAACACAATGGAAAAGACAAATGTACAACAAACTGAACAACAAAAACTTATAAACGATGCATTGCTAGGGGGTGATATTAATGCACGAAAGATATTTTCATATAAGGAGAAAGCACCAGCTGCACCCGATTTTCATCAAAATCCTTTACGAGTTGTATATTCTACTAAAACGCCAATGTCAACGAAAAGCGGTTCTCGATATATACCACAAAGTCCCGAACGAATTTTAGATGCACCAGACATCATAAATGATTATTGTATGATGGAATTATCTAGCTATATAAACATGAATAGAAGTGTAAGTTAAAATTTCCTTCAATTTGTAGATCTTAATTTAATGGATTGGAGTAACGATAATATTGTTACTGTCGCACTTGGACAAATGGTCTATTTATGGAATGCTGGAACCGGTAATATTGAACAACTTAAAGAATATGACAACGGTGATCACGCATGTTCACTATCATGGATACAAGAAGGACATATTTTGGCTATTGGTAATAATGAAGGAACTGTAGAATTATGGGATTGCGAAAAAAAGAAAAGGTGAGATGGCTGAAGAATTGTTTTAATAATAATTTCTTCATTAATAAAATTTCCTAGGGAATATTAAAATTTAAATTAAGAGTGTTCAATGAAAATATAAATATAAAAAAAAAATTGTAAACATTTGCTCTTAAAACGGATCCGTAATCTGTATTTTGGGTTCTCAAATATAAATAAATTATAGAAATAACTATATCGAACTACCTTTAGGTTACGTGTTATGGATGGCCATTCAGCACGGGTTGGTGCTCTTGCATGGAACTCATTTATAGTTAGTTCTGGTAGTCGAGATGGATCTATAATACATCATGATGTTCGACAACGGGAACATAAGGTTGATACATTAATTGGACATACCCAAGAAGTATGCGGCCTAAAATGGTCAACTGATTATAAATATTTGGCGAGCGGAGGTAACGATAATTTAGTCAATATATGGCCATCGATTACTGCTGGAAGTACAACAACAAATTCACGCAATTCAGTTGAACCAGTTCATATATTAAACGAACATCAGGCAGCGGTTCGTGCATTAGCATGGTGTCCTTGGCAACCTCATATTTTGGCAACTGGGGGTGGCACCGCCGATCGTTGCATTAAATTTTGGAACGTAAATAATGGCACATTAGTTAACTCTGTTGATTCGAAATCACAAGTATGTGCATTACTGTGGTCAAAAACTTATAAGGAGCTAATTTCTGCTCATGGTTATGTTAACAATCAATTAACAATATGGAAGTATCCGTCAATGATAAAACAAACTGAATTAACCGGTCACAAATCACGAGTACTACAAATTGCGATGTCACCAGATGGTAGTACTGTGATGAGTGCGGCAGCAGATGAAACGCTAAGATTGTGGAATTGTTTTGCGCCAGATCCTAATCAAGTAAAAAAGGAAAGGAGTGCCTCACAGGTAAGACCAAGTGCTTTCAAGCAGAGCATTCGATAATTATTTGTAGTATTATTTTATTATTTTAAATCTTTTTTTAAATTTTCGATTATTAATGAATTTAAAAAACATAAACCAATTGATTTGAAAAAATGTGTGTTTGTCTAATTAGTTTATTGTTCATTTACAAGGCTAGTGCAGTACCAAACATAAAACTACGCGATACAACGTAAAATTTTGCTATTTTGATTTACAATACTGTGAAATCAATTTTGACAGTTCAACGTTCGTTTCTCAAAATACTGAGTAGTTCCACGTATGGTTCTGCGGTAGTCTTCATTATTAACAACAAAATACTTCTGGTATGTTGAATAGTATGGTCTCCAATGAAGGTTTTGTCCTAAAACCTAACAAAAAGTTAAACGCTTTAATTTTGCTAAAAGCGAAAACCCAAAACAAAACAATCTATAGGGGGGACGAATTCATGTATTACAAATAAACTTAGAAGCAAACAGCGAGTTTTGTTTGAAAAGCTTTTTTTTGAACGATAGATTCATTTTGTATAATTCTAACTTTTATTCAGACCAACCTGTTTTAGTACAAAAATCTTTCCAATTAAGGACAACATTTTAATGTCAACGGATAAAACCTTCATTGATAACGGACTATAGTTTTTTTTTTTTAATATTGTTATTTATTCTAAAATTATATATGTAAATAATATCGAATTCGTAAACGTTAATTACGATAAGACTGTACAAATTATTTTGTTCATAGTAAAATTAACAGAGTCCATACATCATTTTAGCTATGCTAACTCGCACACAAAAAATATGGGTTAATGGGATAATGAGTGCCTTTAATATATTACGATAAATAAAAACATTACATTTTCTTAAGTTTCATTTAAACCACCAAATATAATAAAATTCCCACAATTTCACCGTTTCAATACATGGTTACATATGTAAGTAATAAGGACAGGAGAAATATTTAATTATTATTTAAAATTTTGGTTTGAAATTTAATGAGTATGATGGGTTTCTAGGACGCAAAGTGGGATTTTTCATATTTAATCCTTTATCACGTTTATTCGGAAACATAACAAGCTTGGAATTATTTGCTTCCTTTTGCGCAGGCATTACTTCAGCGACTTGTACAATTTTTGTATTTTTTCGATATTTGTACCACCAGTATTCAAATACTAGAGTTACACAAGCCATTCCAATACCAACAAATATAACAATGAATACACCACCAATGTTCTGTATTGAAATACCATCTGCTTGATCTTCAGCTTTTTCGCACTTGGCTTGATATTCCTCATTTTTCCACCAATCCTCTTTTAATTTTTCCAGTTGGCGTTTATTAAGAAGCATCAATATTCTAAACATTTTTATAGTTTTACATAGTTGTCTTTGTTGATTTATACATACATTATTGAAAAACATTAACTTACGCATTATTAAATTGATCCTTTAATGGTGATCCCTGTTGGACAGCCACTGCATAAGGTTTTCGAGAGAATTCTTCACCAACGCTTTGTAAATCACAATTTGTCATTACTAAGTAACGAATGTCGGTTGCGTCCCCAAGAAATGCAAAGCCTTTTTAAACGAACACGAAATTTAATATTACCGGTCCCTATAAGACTGATTTCAAATTATATTTACCAGTTGCCGATGTAGAATTTCTTACTCTTGCCACTGCCTCTTCTAATGTGTTTGGTAAACCTGCCTCTTGCATTGCTTGCCACATTTTGGTGTATTTATCGCTAACTGGATAGTCCCAAACTGCAAGTTTGGATCGTTCAACTGGCGTAAGTGAATCATTTAAAGACATGTCCTTCCAGATTTCATAAAATCGTCCTTCAATCTGTGCCATGCGTTGAAAGTAAGTCATTGCTGATGATCCATTCAAAGGTGCATATAAAATTTTATATTGTTTTGATAAATCGTCCAATGATTCAACTGGAGTGTCCAAGCGGGATACAGTTAAAAATGCAGCTAAATTAGCTGTGTAGGATGCGATTATAATAAATCTATAACATAAAATCCAAAAATTTAATTATACCTGAGAAAAAATTCTAACCGGAAACAAGAAAAAAAAAACATACCCAAAAAGCCACCAAGTTGCAGCTACTAAACGTCCTGATAAATTTTTTGGTGCTTCACCACCACCTTGAGGAGTTAAAGAAGTCATGCAAAACCATAGACATTCTTTGATATTGAATTCACGTTTCTCATCATCGTCCACATATTTTTCACGATTGTTTTGATAACTATATGGGCTCCATCGATCAAATACCCACATTAAAAAACTCGTGAAAAAATAAGCACCCAAAATACAGAGCCAGACATTTGTCTCCAACACGGTTAAAAATTTAAATAATGAACTTGGTTGACTTGGTAACTGCATCATAATTGTAATCCCCACAAGATCATAATAGGGTACAGTAAAGTCAATAACTGTTTCTCGTTCTGCCATTACTGACATTGAACCCAAACCAATATCAGCCTGTTTATCGATTAGCTTACGTACAACACCATTCCATTCTCCCTTCTCATCCATATTACCAAATTTTCCATCTTCCACTTCCTTAATTTCATAGTCAAACTTAACGATCTTTGCAACCTCATCTAATAAATCGATGCAGTATCCCTTATATCCTTTTGGCGCCGTTGAATCTTTTATAATAAATGGTGGTTGCTAAAATAATAACATTTAAGTACACTAATCTTATCTTGATGTTATATTTGTAGCGCTACAACTACTGTATACACCCGATAGACAACATCGGCTGTAAGATTCTGCATATCTTCAGTGGCAATAATATCTAGTGGTGAATTTGGTCCAGCTGCCCATGTACCCAGAGATCTTGTATTTACTGATGCTCCACCACGAACTGAAACGGCACTAATATCCATGTCGAACTTCATGTAACTATGTCCATTGAACGGCACCCCAGAACCAGGTGTCAACGAAAAATTACCATATGTTGTTGGTTCTTTGATATCCACAAAAAACGATTTTAAATCAATATTTCGATCCGGTGTATTTGTGCCATCGTAATCATCGCAGCTAAGATATTTCATGTCCGTTGGCCATTTACTTGATAGTAGCATTTCTCTACAAATCAACCATTTTACGAAGTTACCTTAATTTTTAATTTCAGAAGTTTTTTACTTAACAGCCAAAAATGTCCTTAAAGCTAAATCAAAGTAAAAGGCTGATGTTATCTCTGGTTCTTTTTTTAAATTATATGTAGTTTTCATTAGTCCTAATCGATCTCTAGTTTTTGGATCGGATATTGGTCCTAGGAACATAATTGTTGCATTCTCACAATTACACGATAGATCGCCTGTATATTGGGTTATTGCATGCCATGCAAAATTTCTTTCAAAGTATTCACGTTTAGCAGACTCTATAACAACAAATAAAATTATATTTGTAATTCAAATTTATTTCAAAAAATTCTTTCGACAAAAAGCATTAATAATTTCTTCTTTTTTTTCCTTTTTAGTAAAGTTCATTCAAAAATGGTTGGGACTTTTTAATATTATTATTTAACATTTAATCTTAATTATTGACTTTCACTTACCTAAAACTGCTTTTATTGAAGGCAAACTTCCTAAAATGAAAAAATTATTTATATCCAGGTTACGTAATTTTTCGATTTGCATTTCTCTGTCTTCTTCGGGTGCAATAGCAGTTATAACATGTCTCGTTGGGATATTTTGTAGTAGGGCTTTGTACTTATGATCCATCACTTAAATTTTTTTTATTATAAATTACACATATTCATAAAAAGTAAATATAAAATAAAAGTTTTTACCAAATGATTCATCATATAGAATAGCTGCGTTTGTAATATTCATGTACTCAACGATAGATCTTATAACTTCCGGTATTATATCGGTTGGTGGCATAACCTAAATTTGTAAATTCATATTTTTCTTAAAATTATCTTACAAATTTTTTGAATGCTCATACTCATAGTCTAGTAATATAATAAATCGTTGTCTATCTATTATTATGTGTAGGTATCAACCCATATAATTATTAACACAATTCAAACGGATGGAAATTAAAATCCCTTGTATCCAACAAACCAAGTAGTTTATTTTTAAATAATTGCAAATTAAATCGTGTAATAAGTTAACGATAGTAGATCAACACATACCTGAACCCTTATCTGTTCTCACAATGAGCAACGGCTGAAACCGTAATGGATTCGTCGTCTGTACACGTGGAATTCACTCATTAATTTTTTTCTGGGAGTGAATATGTATTCCCATAATAAATAGGATGGGAGAAGATACATTTTAAATGTCATTATCTCTCATTGTGCGGACAGAATGGACAGTTAATCTATTTTCTATTAAAAAGTGTTTTTTTTATAACTTCTCAATTTTATATTTACTGCTGTCACTGGTTTTTAGATTTTGGCAGAATAGGACTGTAAATTGTCATTTTAGTTATTTAGTCATTAAGTGTGTGTATTAAGTTTATTGTTTTTGGAAAAAAAAAAAAAAATTCTTGATATATACAAAAGATATTTGGCTTTATTATTAAGTTATGATCCCCTCGTAATATTTTGTACTCTACGTCCATGCTATGACAGAATAAACATTACCTCTATATAACTAGTGAAGTTTTATTTTGTGAAGTTATGTGATAAATAAATTAAAATTTTTAAAATATATGGGGATTGGTAGTATGCGACGGCAACTTTTGGTCAAGAAATACAACAAGTATACTGATGTGCTTTTAGGAGGGAAAAAAATTAAATCTTTCAAAATTTTAAACTTAATTTTTCAAAAAATTCACGTGGGAACATTGTTTAATCTGCAACAAAATTAAATTAAATAATAAAAATAACCCCTTATAACTACCATTGTTACAACGTTTCTATTTTTGGAGACACCAGCAATTAAAATTGTAATTTAAAAGGAAAAAAAGGTTTTTTTTAAAGTAAGATGAGATGGGACCTTCAGATTTTTGAAACACAAACTTCCCCGTTACAAGTGGAAAAATATTTTAAATAAAGTAAAAGTAGATTTTAATAAAACTCTCGAGTGCTACTTTTGTTACCTGCAGTAAATAATTTTGTTTTTCGTCACTAATATCGCGCCATTGTCGTAAGTCACCCTCCTGTCCAAATGAAGCGCTTACAGTTGGCAACGCTAACGCTGATGTTAATGATTTAACAGTTTCCGATGCTACTCCTGTTATCGTTGTATCAAAAACAATATGAGGTGGTTGTTTGGTGTTTATCAAATCCGAATATTTAAGACAAACTAAAAATTTATTTATTTTTTTAATGCTGTATTGGTGAAACATTCAAAACGTACTTGATTCTAAAAATTTCCTCGAATCAGTTCTATTTCCTTCAACTGGTGTTATCTGTACAGAGAGTCCCAAATTTGGATTTTTTTTAATATAAGTTAGGGCTATTTCAACTGCCTGAGATGCCTGCTCATTGTCCACCTCGTTAATGAATACTAAAAATTATTTTTATATTTTTTACTATTTATAAATTCATTAGTAGTTTCATTAATTAATCAGAGCACACATTACTTTGCCATAAAAAAAATAATATAAATAAACGAACCCTTTCAAAATTCATAATAATGCAGAGACAATTTATTTTATGATGATTACATTAAAAATTATCAATTAACAAAAATTATAAATTATCAAATTCAATGTTTGTTGATTTCTTTTATTTAACATCAAATTATAATAATCCATTTTAGGAAAATTAATAAAAAGCTTGGTTTGAACAATTCATCAGAATCAGAAAATCAGAATCAAGTTATTATTATTAGTGAATCTGTAAATCAATTTAAGTGGGAACAATTCTAAGGAACACAGCCTTTACAATTAATTTCGAAAACTTTTAAAATCAAAGAAATTCAAGCTATATGTCAAAAAACCTCACTGATTTACTTCAGCAAACCTCTTTTCTTTAAGTTTTTCATTTTCTGACAATTTTTATGTGAGAGCAGACTCTTTAGCCCGAAATGGCATCCGCTTTATATTGGAACGTTCAGACCATCGCACTGAATTTTGAATTAAATAAATTTTTATTTTAAATTTTTCTTGGAAATATTATTTTTCTTCTATTTTGTAATTTCGGTTTTTATTAAAATTTTCGTACTAATTGCCAAATGAACAAGTGCTTAAATGTACTTTTAAAGAATACTCTATTGGCGTTCTGATCCAAGAAAATTCTACTTATCGTCTAAATCTAAATTGTTTGAATTGTTGTTAGCATAGAAAAATGCTTAAATCTTTTTTAGATCTAGGTTTAATAAATATGTATAAATGAATATAGGTTTTTCAGGTATTTTAATATTTTGTTTTCAAGTTACTCAATATTTATTTATTAAAATAAAATAAAAATAAAACACAAAAATTTAACACTGTTTTTATTAAGATAAGGCTTCTTTTTCAAATGCCTACCTCTCTAGCACATAATAATTACTTAATTATGATTAATTTTAATAACATTTTTGATTGAAGAAAAAAAAATTACAAACTGATATTTTCGAAACGTAGAACGCTCCGAATATGAATTTTCGTCTATTAAATGATTTATTTTAGGAACAATACGAAACATTTTCAAAATTTAATTTATTTTTTACTTACAAACATTAATATTTTGAGTACTTTGACCGAAAACACTTGCTGGTGTCCATATCCACAGGTATAAAATTAAAACAAAAGGTAATTTGATCAAAAACTGATTCATTGTCTACATGAACAAATTACTGAACCTACTGCACCTAGATTTTTGTCTCAACTTTATGTTAGAGTTTGATTGATAATAAACTTTAACGATGAACTGATAACATGAACATTTGTATTATGTTGTAGCTATGCAATCAATATAATAATGTAATGTCCTCATAACAGATATGCACTTGAGGATAAAGATTTGGTTTTTTTTTCGACAATAATACTGATTGCACTTAATTGGTGTATTTTGACTACAATTCAGTAATAAAGAATGTTATATAGAATATTTTTTTAAACATGCAAATTTCTTTATAGGGGAAGTCCCCTAGCGGCGGACACAGCGTTTTCTTTTGATAAAACGGAAATTTTATATAAATGGACAACAGTAATAGATATTTAAGAGAGTATTAGTGTTCGGCTTTAGGCATATACTCTTTTTTTATGATTATAATAAAAAGACAAATCATCAGTAGCGAAACATTCATACAATACACATTAAGCAATGTTGAATATATTAAAAAAATACATTAACCAAGACTACAATCTCAAAATATTGTTTAATAGTTTCGCTTCTTCAAATTATATATTAACTTAAAATTGTTTAACCGAAATTATTGGCTAAAACTTTTCAAATGTTCGAATTACGGACCTGAACCCACATGCATTCTAAATTATGTTTTGTATAAAGTGTTACCTTAGCAATGACCAAATTACAATACATTTTTATATTCTATATATAACCTTATGTACATATAACCATATAACCACAATGTTATTTATTATAGATTTGTCATATATGTTTAAGGGCATGTTTACAATAAAACAATTTTCAAAGTTGAGGGAAAAACGCAAATTAGATTTATAAACATGATAAACAAATTTGTTCTATTGATTCTGAAAAGGTTAATAATAAGAATAATTTGCGTCCTTGATTTCAAATAATGTAAATAGATGATTGTCTTAATCTATTTAATTTAAGTCAATGACTTATTAATCAACATTTTCATTAAAAAAATTACCAATCGTTCGCATTGTTAATCTTAATACCGTTACATGTATATATTATATAATACGTACATGATAAATATATATGTATATGTATATGTATGCACATTAATAATAAAACAGAATTAACGAATATTCATTGTTAGGATCTACAAAATATATAATTATCTAATGGAGTTAACATTTGTGAGTAGAGACTACAAGCTGTAGTAACCCCAGCTCCAATAACTTGTTCTGTATAGAAATACCATCGTTTCATAATAAATATATATGTACATACACGATACAAAACATTGTCGGAACATGAAATATTAATTGATATACATACATATTTCGATGATTAAAATAATCTTTAATTTTGTTTAAAAATGTTATTTTCCGTAATATCACAAAATATATAGTAATAATCGATTTTTCTAGTTGATTTTGACCAATACCATTGAGCTTTATAAATTCTACGTTCAGGACAAATTAAAATCTAGTATATTTATGTATATATGTATACATATATAGGGTGATTTTGTGTTAAAGCTATTCGAAAATTGATTGATTGTACTTCGCAACAACAAAAACGCTAAACTTCCATAATATAAAAGTATATTTAAAAACGACTAGACTAAAATACTTGATTATCGATTTAATTCATTTGTAATTTGATCGATAGTTTTTCCTTTTGTTTCAGGCATTACAATATAAATAAAAATCGCACACATAAAACAAATAATTGCTAATGAATAAACACATGAAGCTAGACCAATTGTTGGCACAATAAATAAAAGCCAGTTGATAATTACTGATGCTAAAAGCCACGATGTGCTAAAAGAAATTGTGGTGATAATTGTACACATCTGTAAGAAAATTTTATTAGAAGCAAACAGGTATATATATACTGTACGTATCTAACTATAAATTAATTCTACCTTTTCTGGTGTTATTTCAAAAAGAATAACAAATGGTATGGTTAGAATTCCAGAAGCAGCAAAAAATGTAAAGAAGCCAATACTTGTAAATGGTATCCATTGCAATAAGATTATACTAAATCCATGATTCTTTAAATGAAAATAAACTCCTAAGCTAATTAGGCTTAATCCTACTCCACATAAAGACGCCACTAGGAAGAACTATAATTTTATGATTAATTATAAGTTCAATAATGAAAACGGAATATACTTTTCTTCCAATTTTATCAACAATCAATAGAGATATAGTTGATCCAGTTAATTGAATAATCCCATAAATAATTGTCAATAAATCAAGAGACATATATGGTGGATAGTCTATTTTTAATACAGTTGAGTAAGTCAGCAATAAAAAACATGCGCAAAGTTCTCGTAATATCATTAGAAATAAACAAATAAAGATCGTTTTGATTACAATACGTGACACTACAAAAAAAATAATAAAATTTGAATTTTTTATGTGAATTTTAATTAATATTCTTAAGCTGTATTATATTATCCACGCAGCTGTAATTTTTTTTTTTTTTAAAACTTACTTAATTTGTTAATTGATATTCTAGTCTTGGTCATATCCATCAACATATTTAGCCCGATCTGATAATTTTCAGAATTTTGCTGTGATATTCTCCGAGCATTACGATAAAATTGTAGAGATTTTACAGCATCCTAAAACAACATACAAAATTCTAAATCTAATGATAGGTACGCAATAAAAAGTAACATCAATAGTTAGTGGGACTTTCGATTATTTTATACCTCAAGCAAAGATAATATATAGAAATGATCATCGCAATAGATAATATTTTCCAAATATAATGAATACGAATACCGTAAGATTGCATAAATTTTCAGGTGAAAAAAAATTTAAAAGCTTTTTGTTTATTATGACGAAACTGTTTTGTGAACTAGAATTATTGTCGTGACTGAAGAAAATTTTAACATTTGATTAAAAAGTAGATATGTATAGTGAAACTATATTAAAGTATGGAGATGTTAAAATATTAAAATATAAACTTCGAAAAACACATTAAAATTATATAAAATCGATTGTAGCGATTTAGAACCATTTTGCAATTTTTGATTTATTAGAGAAATGCTTTTTTTTTGTATCTATGACTACGTTATAAAAAAAACAATTAAACTTAACATGTAATTACCTTATTTTGGCGATCATTTCTTAGTTGAAGAGGGGTTTCTGGGAACCATATAAATACAAACAAAAATATAAACGGTAGACTCATCAAAACTAATGGTACATATTTAAAATAGAAAAAATATTGCATAAGAAAAGTTAATAGCATTCCAAAATTATAACATTGCATTAAAATGCATCCTAATGTTCCACGAATCCTGAAAGGTAAAAAGTTAATGAATTCACAAATAATATTGATATTTAGCAGGAAAGTTTATTGTAAAGTTATTTTTTATGTGGTTAGGGATATAAATAGAAGCTCAACAAAAATCTCTGAAATCTGAGCAGACACCCCCCAAAATGTTCAAAATAGGAAATTTTCTTAAAATATTTTCGTTAGGAGAGTGAAAAATGTAGTTTATCTCTAACTATAAACATTATACTCTTACCTATCTTCACTTATTTCTTTTACAAACATCGGTATTATAATAAATGCTCCACCACCTGAAAACCCCGATAGAAGAGAAGATATATACAAGTCTGTTGCGTTTGTAGCAAATGCATTTAAAAACCAACTACTCTAAAAAACAAAAATTCATTGATAACTCAGAATAATTTTCTTACCATATCTTCATTTAGGTATCATACAATCTGTGGAATTATAAGAACACATAAAGTATATTTTTTTCCAAATCCATAACTCATCCAACTGAGAAATAATATCCCAGCAGCACCACTAAGATATAACAGAGAACCTATCCATGAGAGTTCCGATTCTGTCAAAGGTGGTACGGCTAATCTAGAATTTGTTGACTGAACATGAATAGAAGTGCTTATAAACCAACCAACAGATGCTCCGAAAGTAAGATTTGTTACGTTTCCTATAAATTTGATAAATGATTGACCAAAAATTTAAAATTAATGAATATTTTATATGCATATACCAAATATTGTCGCAAGATACTGGTAGAAAGTACTCTTTTTGGAATCAAACATTTTAACTTGGATTGATTTGGATTGCTACATGAGCTAATTGAACATATCAATACTTAAACGGAAATGAAACTAAAATTGCACTACAGGACATCTCGAAGGAATTACCGTGAGTTATTTAAATTAGAAAAGATTTATTATCTACACATATTTACCAATATTACGCACAATTTACAAGATTACTTGATAAGAGCATAAAGAAATGATAAATAATTACGAATGACTAAAGCACAGAGTACAATAACTCTTAAAATGTTTTATTGAATTATGGTATTGCAGTATAGATTAGTTTGTTTAACTGCAATAATCATGGATAATTAATTAACTGGTTACCGTAGATATGAAGTCGTCCTAATTCATATACCACACTCTGTTAAAGCAATCATTTCTAACAACAGTTTCATTTTTGAATATTTTTCTAACAAACACAAAGGAACAGTGTTAGAATTTATTAGAATTGAAAGAGATTTTAGATCGGAATTCCATTAAATTTTTTCCATTCTTAACTTAAACCACAAAAAGGAGTGGTTTAAGCTATCAAATTTTTTGAAGAAACCTTGTAGGTACCTAGTAATAAAAGTAGAACATCTAAACATTTATTTATCAGTATTATATATCCATTTATTCATTAGGAGTATTAGGACTATAATACATTCTAATAATATCGTTTTATTTATTTTATTCATATATGTAACATTATTAATCACTTAATCAGTTTTAAGTACATTTTAATAAGATCACCTTTCTAAAATAGCTAAAATTTCTTCGTAAGTTTTACCTTTTGTTTCGGGTATTATTACTATTATAAATACTGATCCACAAAAGCAACAAATTGCAAAGAAAAATATACACCCATGCATGCCAATTAATTCGGCCAATGCCGAAAAACATTTAACTAATATAAATGCCAATGTCCAAGATAAACACATACATATTGTCACTCCGATATTTCGAATCTGTAATTTTTATTAACTGTAAAGTTATAGTATAAAATTAGGATTATTGAAACCTTTTCTGGCATTATCTCAGCAATCACCACAAATAATAAAGGAATAATTCCACATGATGCTAGAAATAGCATAGATGAAAAACTTGCAATTGAAATCCATGAATACGATTGCACAGCATATCCCAATACATTCAAATATGCATAAGTTCCCAATACTATTAGACTAAGGCCTGATCCGATAGTCGATAAAATAAACAGGAACTTAACAAGCCAAATCACAATTATTGTTAGTTCAAAATCTTTATATCTTTTCTGTTTGTTCTACTTACTTTTCTTCCAGTACGATCTACAAGTTTTGTAGATACAATTGTTCCAATTAATTGAATGACGCCCACAATTATCGCAGACAAATTCGGCGATAAATCAGATCCAGATTCGGCAAATATTGTGGCTGTGTAATTGAGCATGGCGAATACACCACAAAATTCATGCATAAAAGTCATAATTATTCCAATAAGTAATGCTTTCCTTGATGCTCGACATGCTAGAAATGATATAGAACTGATATACATTATCTATATGAAAAACAAACGTATTTTATGTTTCATATAAGATTAAATTATGTTTTTTGTTAAGTTACAAACATAAAAATATTATCTTCAGACAGTCTTACTAAAATCACTAATGGCAATCTTGGGAGTCGTATATTTATCGGTTTCCATCTTCTTTGTAAGTGAAGCCAAATCTTTTTGGAATTTTTCTGATTTTTGTTTAGCTTCTGATTTTGCATTTCGATAAAATTGTAAAGATTTTTCCGCTTTCTGAAATTAATTTTTTTTTTTAATTACAATTTTATTTTTTATTAAAACCATAGTGTTTTACTTTTAGGTCATTCATTTTCTTATAATGATCTGGTGTGTCTGGAAAAAACATAAACGTTACCAGAAAAAGTACTGGAAAAATTAAATGCACACAAGCAACAGTGACAAAATCTAAGTAGTTTCCGAGGATGAAAGCAATCAAAATACCACTATTAGCTGTGACCATCAGCATTGCTCCTAAAGATCCTCTGACTCTGGATATAAAATAAAATATAGACTTTATTGGCTATATTATTTTTCAAATTCATTTACCTCCTCCTATAGATTATCTTATCGGATATCATTATCTTTTTAATTTTTTATTTTGGAGTCTATAATAATTATCAAAAGTATACTGTACTCACTCAGTTTCTGCAATCTCAGACACAAATAATGGAATTAACACAAATGAACCACCAGCTGATATGCCAGTTAGAAATCTTGCACAGTACAAGAAAACAGCGTTTGTTGAAAAAATTATCAAAATCCAACTCAGCTAAGAAGAAATTATTATTTTTTTTCTTTTATTAATATATTTCGTCTTTTTTACTATATGTGGAAAGCTAATAATAATGAGCAACAATTTCTTTGCCATAATATTTGCCAACCAACCAATTGACACCGTTCCAATTAGTGCACCTATGCACAGAATCGAGCTGATCCATGATAATTGTTCTGTTGTAAGTGCTTTATGATTAAATGGTGACAGCTCATTTGATTCCAATATAAGAAAACTGGCCGATGGCCATCCTGCTGTGGTTCCATACGTAAATGATAGCAGGTTTACTAAAACATTGCTATTTTTTAATTCAAATAATAATAATTCTTTCTTATTTGTGGTAGAGAGGTAATCAGTTGAAATATGGATATGAATAATTATTAACTTACCACTAAGTATTGCATAATATTGATTTATTAAACTAGAATCAAATACTTCCGATATCCACCTCATTTTGCTAGGCAATGCTCGCGAATCGGCTTAAATGCGGTATATGTAAAACATTCATTAACTTTTATGGCGTAAAATTTTAAATATTTAGATTTAGATTAGAGATTCATTTTTCAGTTACTTACATCATATAGTATGTATACATTTATTTCATATGCAATTAAGTGGATGTGATTGTTTTGTTGATAACAATACGAAAGTATACTTCATTTTTCCCATAATTTAAATTAATTTCGACAATAACATTTAAAAGCTCATATGATAGAACTTTTTTAAGAAATCCTTCCTAAATGTATAAATTGTAGTGTTCATAGACTACCTATGTTACATATATGTATGTTATACAAAATGACCGGTGACCGTTTCGTGTCCTCTTGTTACGTTATAGATTTTTGTAATCATAATTGAGCACCTGAAAATTATTTATACTTACATATGTACAATTAACAAAATAGTGCAATTCCCTACTTAGTATTTATTTTGTAAAATAGTTACCTATATGTCTCGGTTTGTTTGCGCTGATATATTTTTGCTCCTCATTCTTATCTATTGTTAAAGTAAATAATTTACTTTTGTATTATTGTTGAATACTATATTATTTTCATTTTTTATTAAATTTGCTACACAATCTGAATCTGAATATCTCTCTGGAAAAAAGTCTCAGCTAGAAATCTTAAAATAGTTTGTAACATCGCCACTCTTTTGAAATACCTTCTTTTACTGTTGATAAAATCTAAATAACAACTGAGGGAGAAATCTGTTTACTTTAAACAAAATTGATTCAAATAAATGTTATCTAATTTTTTGCTTACTTTATAAATTGTCATTTTGTCGGTTTAAAAAAGCAATAATTCCTATTGTATATTTTTTATGAAATGTTACAATAACAAATATCTAATAAATTATTAATTAAAATGTATTAACTTCAAATTTTATTTCTCCGATTTGGTTGAATTTTTGTATTCAACTTTGTTTTTATGCTCTCTATTGATATAAGTTTTTTTTTTAATAAGTTCAGGCATAGATGAATTATACACCACATAGTGATCGGAACGGAACGATACGTCGAGAGTTGGCAAAAATTAAAATTGAACGGAATAGAACAGAACACATAATCTCAATTTGGCTTTTAAAACTGTGTAGTGATACGTTTTTTTCGATCTGAGAAAATAATCAATGAAAATAAACTTTTTTAACCATTTACAATACGCTGTTTTTGTATTTTTTGGTTTTAATATTTTGGAATATGGTTTATTATTTCGATATTGTTGGAAGAGAACGGTATCATTGTGACTAGATGCTAAATTTAAGCAGAACGGTTTTAACTTTAAAATTAAAAAGATCACATACCTACGGTACATACATATTTAAAAGATTTGATTTTTTTTAAATTTATTTTAATTAATTTTTTTTTTATTTGTCGCGAAACTTCTAATGGGTTATTATGTTTTTTTCGTGATTAGAATAATTTATGACACAGGACAACTCAAAATATTTCGTATTAGATTTTATATAAAAAAAAAATTCGTTCGGCCAGTGTTATTTTGTTTTATTAATGTTTGCGTATAATTGTCGATTTTGTACTTACGAACATGCTTTATTCTCTCTTTCCAATATATGAATATGAACTTGAACATGTATATACCTTATAAAAAAATTATTTATAATCTCTATTTTTATAGCAAAAAACATTTTACATAATATTAAATTACTTAAACTACAATAGATAGTTACTCATAAATACTTTCATTTAATACATCTATCATCACTGTAGGTACTTTGAAACATCCTCGCAATATTTTGGACATACATATTGATGTTGCGGTACACAAATTTCACCATTAAACACAAATCCATCTTTACAAGAAAGAACACTTTTCTTATCCGCTATGCAGAAATGATATTTTACGCATCCCGAATCAATATCAGCATAAAATCCACTTTGTTTACATTCATCTTGGCAAGGAGTCCTTTTAACACAATTATGTCCTTCGCTTCCAGGTAATGGGCACGTATACGTATCAGATAAAACACATTGCTTTCCATTGTATATTTTGCTTCCACGACATGTTAGCGTGGTAATTACTTCTTCTTTATGACAATAGAAATATTTACGACAACGTGATTCATTATCTGCATAGTATCCATCAATTTTTCCTATGCATGCATCCATAAGTTGACATATTTGCCCTTGCAATCGTTGAACACACAATGATCCATTAAAATACTGATCCTCGTTGCATAAGTACTTAAATTTTCGTCCACCTGAGCAATAAAAATATGCCCGACATCCTGCTCGTTCATCTTTATAATAGCCATCATTTTTCGAAAAACAACTATTTGGATTTTGATTAGGGCACAAATATGAAGAAGAATCAACACAGTTTTCGCCATCAAAGAGTGTTCCACTTTGACATTTAAAATTCGTTCTTTTGCCATTGTAACAAAAAAAGTAATTGCGACAGGACGATTCTGGTGTTTTGTCTTGATAATATCCCATTTCTAATTCTAAACACTCGTTAGACGGTTGATTATTCTTACATTTTCGATTCTCTTCATATTTCTCATTAACACATACTTTTAACTGAGGATCAAAGTAATGGAATGCTGAACATTCGTGCTGTTCGACTGTTCTTCCCCACATACACTTAACATATGAGGCACATCCATTTCTGGGGTCACTTGTTAATCCATTATGTTTATTTCGGCAAATATCATTACTTGGTAAACCCAAAGAATTGGGACATTGAAACAATGGCTTTGGTATACATTCACTTCCATTAAAAACAGCTTGTGATCCACAGTACTCCCTTAACACAAATTGTCCATTAATACATTTAATATAACTTTGGCAGTCGGATGACATTGGATCACTGTGTAGCCCGTTGTTTTGGCCATGACATAGTTTTAAATCATTACTTCCGCAGAATTCCAATTGATGCTTCGGCACACATTGTCCCATGGCTTCGTTGTAACGATAAAATTCAGCGCATTCAATGTCACTAACTACTTCACTGTCTTTACATGTAATAAAACGACCACAGTCTGTATATTCGGCTACATGGTGGCCATTTTTTAATCCTAAACATCTTTTGTCACCCGAATAGGGATACCCAATCGATGTAGACTGGGGTAATTCACAAAATACTAAATCCTGTGCTTCACATATATTTCCATTGTGAAGTTGACCATACGGACAATTGTCTATACTTTCTACATTGCCAGCATGACAAATATACGATCTTCGACAAGCATGTGTTGTATCCTGATAAACGCCATCAATTCGACCAGCGCAAACTGGTTCATAACAAATTCCTAATATATACATACAAATTTAATTAATAGTTTCGGTAGTAGGAAATCTTTACCTGCAGTTCTTGAACACGATTGTTTGTAGAAATCGAATACAGATCCTGGTGGACAGTTAATATTGAGCATATTTTTTTCAGCATTGCATTTGTAATATGATCTGCATTTACTTTCGGGGACGGCATAAAAAAAGTCATCTGAATGTGTACAATTGTTTTTAATTCCCTTAGATGCACACAGCTGTATGAATGCTAAAAACATAAGTAAAGATTATTACATTTTTTTTTGGACCGCCAGCAATTTACAAAAAAATCTAGTACTAAGGCTATATGTAGATAGATGAATTAACATTTTGTTTCTAACATCCCTAAAAATTTATTGTAAAAAAAAATTGGTATCATTGTGTTTGTTTTGAGTCGATTCTGCAAAACCAAACTAAAAAAGCGATACCGCTAAAATGTTTACAGTTTATAAAAAACTCCTAGAGTAAGTTCCCATTTGTGTTTAAATCAAAAAAGAGTAAGGAAGGGGTTGAAATATTAATATATCTATATCTAATATTGATATAAACTATTTATTTTTGAAAAAATTAAAATAACAAAAAATATAGACAATATTTACCTAAATAAAGAACATTTGTTGAATATTTTCGGTGCAAAATAAAGTAATAAAGACATAGCTAACAAGAAAATAAATCTTGGTAGAATTTGGTGCACGCGGAGGTGACTAAAATCTTTACTGGTTACTTTGACTCAACATGCCACGCATAACAATGCATATTAAGAAACGTTGCAAACCAACTAACTTTTAAATAGCTTAGCATCCATATATATAAAGTACATACTCTCGATAATATTAATTATTGTTCTACTGTATTTGTCAATATAAAACATTTAATTAAATAATTTAATAATTTTATTATATTAGATAAATTATTATTATTACACACCAAATTTATAGTTCCTAAAATTTACATAATAATAAGAATAAACTATAAATTAATAGAGGAAACACAATACGCGTGTTAAGCCAACCTTATGAACTTAAATCCGCTTGCATAAAATTAAGTTAAATCACCGTATTCGAATTTTATTCGTGAGAATTATACAAATATCTACATATGTATTGTAGGTATATTAAATGTAAACACAAACGAAATGTTAAAAAAAAGAGTTTATATAATTAATTACCTACGGCAAGGACGGTCATTGCTGTTTTAGCCGATATGTTTGAATGATATCGACATTGATTGTTCAAGAAAAAAATCATTTTAATATCGTCTATTAGTCATCGATCAAATATTTTAAATTAACCAATTCACTTCGATTGTTATAATCACAACATCACTATTCATTTATACAGTTGATAGTGATCAATTTATGACCAAAAGAATTTCAAATATTTGACGAGATATCTATCATTGATTCTGGTTCCCATGACTACTAAATATTCATATAACATTAAAAAAAAGTTTAGAATCACTAAATTCCTCTAAGTTGCACTATTCTTTCTTTTTATGAATTTGTTATTTTGAATAAGGTCCGTTTTCATATACATGAAACCAATCGTCTATTTGGCTTAACACACAGCCACTTGAAATGTCTCCATCCTTCGGTGTAATGTCTCAACATACATCAAATACGCTAAACTTATAAACTTATAACGGTTGACGCTACATATTTTCGTTAAATAAACGTTATAAAAACAACAAAATATAATTTGACTAACTAAAATAATAAAAACTAATTAATCAAAATCAATCACTATCCAAGAAATAGTCACTTTTTAAAATTTATTTAGCAAATTTCAAATCAATAATACACACTGGCTGACCATAACGATCAACGTATCCGTATAATATGTGGCAAGACAAGTCGGTTAAACGGTAGCCGATCTCAACTATCGCGCATTTGTACCTGAATCCGTCGAAAAGTGGGGGTACTTTGACTAAACAATTGGAAATTTGCTTCCATCAGGTTTATGCTAGTTAAGTTATGTAAATTAATATACAAATATATATATTTTCATTGGAAAGAATTTTGATCGTTTTTTTATATTTCAAACTGTGCCATTTTTTTAAGCATAATGAATGGATAGGTACTCGTATATACATATAGATCGTAAGTTTTAGCCTGTAAAAAAAGCTTAGCAAAAAAGCTGTTGTTCAAGTTTTTAATTAAGTACATACATTTACGGTTCTTTTTTTGTTGTTGTTAGTTTCGCTTGTGGTTGACGCCTACACATATTTTTCGTTTATTATTGTAATTATTAAAGAGATATAATTGATGATCAGAAAGTTATGTTGACTTAAATTATGTAAGTTTTTTGGTTAAATGTGAATAGCCTGAATCTACTGATAGCAATGAAATCTTAATGATATGCAGTTTTTAAATAAATTTTTATTGTTACGGGCGCTGAAAAATAAATACCTTTTCTACTTATATGTATGATAAATAAGTTATTTTAACAAAATGCATCGTAATGTTTTCAAACAAATGTTTACAGGTACATACATACATATACTTAACAACTTATATTTACATGTTTAAATTATTAACATAATTTAAAATTATCGTTTTAGTTCGATGAATTAAGGACAATTCGAAGAACGTTGATATTTTGAGTTTATTAAATATTCCTACTCTACAATAAGTTCTCTATTGTTTTTGGAGCAAATCTACCAAGGAATAGGAACAAATGGGGAAAGGGGGCGTTATTATTACAAATTATAGAGAGTATAAAAATAATGATTTCTTTTAAGACTAAGCTAATTATATAAAATGATAGTTTTTTTGAATGAATCATTTATTATTATTTTTTAAAAATGTTTTAATTTTTAGTGAACTACGATATTTCTTATAAATTTAACTTATTTTCATTATTTTAATTTAATTGTTTTTATTTTTATATCTTATACAATCTCTCATTTACAATATAAATGAGAGAATGTATAAGATATCGTAAGAAAAGCAATGTTTTTAACAGTTCTAGGATCAATAAAAATGCGTTTATATATGAAAAACGATTTTCACATTCATGTACAGACAATCGAGCCTTTTATACATTGAGCTTGTAACAAGAATGGGAAAGTATAATTGAACCCAATTTTCCAATATCTAAAGCTGTCTTTTATTAATTATACTATATTAGCTGTTTATATTACTACAGCTAATATAGTATAATTATTTCATATAATGTTATAGTGGAAATTTTTGCCAAAAAATTCTTACATTAGATACGTTATATCTATATATTATAATCTTTATCGAAACAATATAAATTTATTTTTACATTTTACCTTGACTAAAAGTATTAATTGTCATATAAATATTATTTTGATATGAGGCTAGCGATGGATTTATTATCTATTATAAACTATTTATATTAATTGTTAATTTGAAAATATTTAGACGAACATTTTGTAATGTTTATAGTATAGTAGGTACATTTCGCTAATTACCCTTTTTATGAACTCACACAAAATGTAATTAAGAAATCAGACCGGATTATCAATTTGCACATATAATATCAATCAACTTTTTTAAATTATATCAATAGTGCTGGAGAACAATACTGAAGATTTTTTGGTTTTTAAATTTATCTACTAGTAGACTATTTCAAAATATTTTCACAAACGAATTAATTTTGAAAAGCGTTTGGAAATTATTATACATAAGCGTATTCTCACTATGCGGAAATAAAAACAATCGAAAATATTTGAACAAACTACATATGAGACCCCGAGAGGTGTACATTTAATATGCATGTATTTATACTTATATAAGTAGGTATGTATAAAAAAAGTGTATTTGGATCATATAAGAAAGGACAGAAACACAGAGTCTTTCATGAATTCATCAGTTAACTTTAATCCGCTCATGTTGCTAGAGTGTGCTTCAAGTTAAAAATAATAAACACATTAATTATATTTAGAACTTTTTTATATTAATTCCGTCCATCTTTTTTTTGAAAATTCCATTTCTAGTTTAAATGCAAATAATACTTTTAATAAAATAGATACGGAAAGAGTATCAAAATTGATTCTAATTACAACGTAATAGAATATTTTTCTGTTTATCATTATTATTATATGATTATTTTAAAAATTTGTCTAGCTCATGCGGAAGTAAAAGAGCATTTTTCTATCATTATCATTGTAATCGTGATCATAAATTTCATTTGAAGATATTTAATAAATTCCGAAGCAAGAATGCTATTATGTTCAACTTCAAATTAAATATTATATAATTGTACGTTTTTAGTTTAATGTACCCTTTTAAATCCAGTTTATAGTTTTCTGTCATATAGATATTTGGATAGTATACGAGTATTTATAATTCGTTCGTTCATCTACGATTAATAAGCTATGTACATATATATTGTATTTTAACTAAAACAAACCAAAACAAAAATATCATTTATATTTTTTCGGACTTTAAAGTAAAAAATTAAGAAAAATGTTTAAAATGTTGTTGCAATTATACATACATAGGTTGGTGCAAGTTATATCGAGTTGGCTTCCGCAAACCATGCATATATATTATAAAAATGACAATTAAATAAATTAACACTAACTTAAATTAATAGACGTTCTTAATTTGAGTTCAATTGAAAAGTTTTGTTGAAACAGATACAATTTAAATAGGTAAATTTGTTTTTTTTTAAAATCAAACCATAAAAGTAAACACAATAATTAATATAGATCAGATTTGATTTTAACTATGTACAATGTACATAAGATTATCACTACATTGTTAAATATTAATTATACGTATTAGTATTAGTATAATATGTACGAGTATGATACTACTACTAAATGAATTTATTTAATAATTTTTCTAAGTATAAAAAAGTTATATGTACTTTCAACATACGCACTGCTGCAATAGTTCTAATTGAATAAAACAATTTTTATATTTTGCACCTGTACAGGTAAACTTGAATTAAACGAATACATGCAACCATTCTAAGTATATAACAAAAAGTTCGATCATGTACGAAGTATTAAAAATGGTATGTATGGGAAAACATTTAGCAGGCGGGCTAGATAGATGTTAAATATGTACTTTAAGAGTTACTTTTTCGATCTAAATCTAAATTAACTGACCAAACGGCATTGTGGTACAAGTAATCCGTTTAGAACGGGATTTGATTTAAAACTGTAGATCTTGGGCGTCATTTTGGGGAATAATTGCTTAATCAATTCAACAATATTTCTAGCCCAAGTGGACTAGGTTATTAAATTGAAAATAAGAAGAAGAAGAAATTTAAACCTAAACTCATAACTCAAACTCAATATAAATAAATTCAGTTTAAGTTTACGTTTGAGTTTAGGTTTAGATTTAATTCCAAAATAAAGTTATAGGGGGTTCCCCGATCCTTTATCATACACACTTAATTTTACCCTTAAAAAAAGAAAACTTGATATTTCTTCATACAAACTTGAAGCCCTTGTCGGTTTCGACAGACTATTAGTGGGTGGTTGTTGTTGTAACGACTTGGGCTATCCGTGTGGCTCCGTTTTTAATCCTCTAATTCCGAGCATTATTAGTAGGATTTGAACCAGTTAGGCCAGGGACCACTCCTTCTTAATCCAAAAAAAACTGGATGGTAATGCCCATCTATAAACTAGATGTTTTCCAAGCCCGCCATCAAAAGAAAAGGTTTTACAGTTCAGGTGTAAATAAAGAAAAATGTGTTTGTGTAAAAATTACAGGTAATGTCTGGTAAGATGAACTTGATGCCCATGTACATAGTTATTTTATATATATGTATATATGCTTGTGTGGATATGACACGCAGGCCGCAAATACGGGATTCCACAAAATATCAAGTTGCTTGTCTAGTTTTGTTTGAACCGCGGTCTGTTTAAAATCGCCAAACCAAATCGTGATTAGTTTTTTTTATATATATTTTAATTATTTTATAATGATTTGATTTGCAAACATTGTTTGTACTTTATAGTATGATCAAACTTGAATAACTTTGTGTAAATAAATTTGTTTCGTCTCCCTGTTAATTCGGTTAAAAGAAAGATTGATTGAAACTTTTGATTACGTGTACAGTTCATTTAAATAATCATCTTCGAAGTGTTAATTATAAGGTTATCGAGCTCTAGTGTATGGATTACTACTGGCATAAAACATCACCTGAGTGGTTTAATTGAAATTATTGGAAATAAACTTAAAATAGGATTACGATAAGGATTACTGCATTCAAATCGGCCAATAGGATTATGGATTAAAAGGATTATATTAAAAACCATTTACAAGTTTATAATATTTTTGTTCATATTGCAGCAGAATTGACTTAGCTGAAGGTAAGATTACCATAAAAATTCAACGTAACTGTAGTATATGAGTAAATGTATGTGTGTTTTACCTATAAAAATATATAAAATAGTTGTTCAAAGTAGTATTTAATATTGTACTTTTCAGAATGAATGTTTTTTTTAAATCTGAGATTTACAGTGAATTTACACATGACATAATTGTCGTTGTCTCTGAGTTTTATTGGTCATTTATTAGAAATAAAACAAGCTTCCATCTTGTTATCAAATATCAAAGAATTTATGAACAAAGAAAGAGAGCAACGTTTTTGGGTGGGTATTCATTCAAATAAGGAGATCTCAATTTGGAAAAAAAACTTATTGCTGTCATTTTAAAAATCTCCTACCATTTCTTTTATGTTTTTCACCGGTAATATTAAAATTAACTAACTGTGACAACTACACAGGCGCAGGGAGCCACATGACTAGTCCTACAATATAACAGAATTATTTGTCATGTGAAAAACAGAATATCAACATTATTAAAGTAAAATATATATTGGAATGTTCGTGAATATTTTTCTTCTAAAGAACACTCATATACTAAGAATGGAATATTAATAGTTGCTTTAATTGCCAGTGATTAATGCCTCTGTCTATGTGGTCTATGGTCTATGCTCTATTCTATACTCTACGATCTACGTATTCTAATTTACAGTTTAATAATTTTAAACATTTTTTTAAAATGTCAACTAATCTATCCAAACTATTCTTATCTTAAGTTCCTGTCCTACATATTTACTTGATGTTAAAAAATTATTAATGGTTAAACTATTTATTACAAAATTTTTTTAATCTTATCAAAGAAAATTTGTATTATACAATAAAACGTGACTCAGAGATAATTATGTATGTTTGTTTTTAAATATTTTAATGACGTCAGTTACGTAGTTATTTTAATTAGTTACAAAATAAACATAATTAATATGAATATTATAATAAATACGTCTATACTTATTTATGTATAAATTCTCTGATTGAAAAACTCCCTCCGCCACCATCCGCTGTAATATCTACCAACTATCATTCAGTTCGTTGCTCTCATAGTTTTAGATTTAGTTCATTACCAAAATCACTGGTCTGGTCGCTAATGGTTGGCTATTATTAATTTTTTTTTTATTTAGTTAGTAATATTCTAATAATAATAAATAATCTGAAATCACAATTTTTACAAAAATTGTACCTGCATACATACACTAATGTAATATAATACATACTCCTATTATGTATGTACTTATAGAAGGAAGCAATATCAACTTACTTATATTATTATTTATTTCTTTAGTTATTCACACTGACAACTAGTAAAATTTTAGAGTTTAATATGCCAAAAAAAAATAAAAAAATAGAATCTAGCTATAAGCTAACCCAAAAATATAATACCTAAAAGTACTTTTTTTTTGTATTATTATATTCATTTTCATATCATACAGACAAATAATTAGGTATTATTTATTTAACGTATGGCTTTTACACAAATATGTACATTATACACATACTATCGATTCTAATATCCATTTACTATTAGTATATATTGCACTGAACAACGCGTGACGTCAGGATGCTTTGTATAAATTCAAAGACTTACTACATTCAAACGCAACATGTCGAAAAGTTTGGTTGCTATCTCCGCAGTCACAAGAAGGAAGCAAACTTACCGCGCCTTATTTATACAGGGAATCTACACAGCTCCTATAATTAGTCTGAATACGGTTAATTAAGCCTGATGGTTCAGCGTTGGTTTTAATTATCGTCTGCCATTCTGTTGGAGCGCTATTAGTCCAGGCGCTCAATCAGCATTCTGATACAAAGTTAAATTCAGCTAAATTGTGTGCCGTTCTTATTGATGGGCGCCTTGATTTTACGCGGTAAACACCATTATTAATATTTAGGTGGATGGGTATGGTTTTCTAAAATTTTAGCACTTATATTCAGTAGGTTGGAGTTGGTCCGCTGATCAAACTGATCGCGTAGACAGATAATTTGATATTTTAATAAATAATAATCCGATACTATTCAAATAATACCGACAAAGCATTTTTCTCGCTACGCATGCAATCTTCCATTTTTTTCTTATAAATAAAAAAATTAATAAATAAAAAAATGTTCCTCACTAGGAACAAAATATTGTTGCCAATTATAATTATGCTATAATAGTGCATTTACTGTTTTTTTTGTTGGTATTGTACACAAAACTATTCTGTTGTTTTTTTTCTAGTCATACTTTTTTATTTTCGAAAATATAAACTTAAAATCTTTATTTAGTTATTGGTAAAGCTATTTTTCGTCAGATCTCTTCCTCACTTCCAAAGGACACCCAAAAATATGGTAAACTCTCCTCAAGCAAAAGTCATAAACATGTATAATTTAACATTTAATCTCTTATTCTTATATTGCTCCTATAATCTAAAATACCTAACCGCAGTATAGTTAGTAAGTAATGTATAAGTAATATTTATAATTACAATTATTATTAATCATGTATCTTGGTACAACTTAGTGTGTATAGACATACTATACATTTATGTAAGTATCTTTTTGTAATTATTAAGTACAGTTACTATGCATAAAAACGTTAACAATTTTTATTTGTTTATAGGTATACTTAAATAAGTAACAACAACACTTATGGGCGTCAATGAAGGTGAAAAATGGTTATCGTAACACGAGTAAGAACATTTTGTAATAATTTTAAAGCTTAAATTTGTTGATTCCTTTGCTTTATTTATTTATTTGTATATAAAGCAATTTCTATATATATTAGTAGGTACCTAATACCTGTTACTTTCATAATAAATAAAAAACTTAATTTTGGCATAATTACAAAGAGAAATTTTTTTCGGTGAAATAGTTAGAATTAAAATAAAATATGCACAAAGATAGGCTCAACAAATAATATTGTCGCTAACCATTAACAACAACAAAGAATGTTATTGTCCGGCGGAAGTGCTACATTAAACTGTTCCACTCAGTTGATCTAAATCTAAACGAAATAGGAGTGTTTGTGTGTGTAAGTACTTATTAGTGAGGTAAAAGTATTAATGAAGGTACATTATCAATATTAATGAAATTTTATATATAACTATTAACTTGTAAAGAAGTATAGTTAGTTTAACTGATTACCCCGTAAAACATATTGCAAACGGTCTCAATAGAATGGGTGAATGTAGGATAAAATATTTATCCGCGATACTGATTTTATTGATTCTGCGTTGAAATATTTACGGTTTTTTATTCTTTGAGTTCTACATCTGAAATATCTCACTAGGAATAGACTCATTTTTCAACCAACCTTTAAAACGAGTCAATATGGTTTAAAAAACAGTTGGAAGACTGTTGTTGATGTTGGAAAACTTGAATTTTTGTTATTCTCGCGAACATAAATGTACTATATGTTAGAGAACAGTTAACCTTGCCGACTTAAAGATAAGACGTATTGGTGGCTATGATTTATTCCAAACATACATATATTACCTACATAATTATTTTTCAGTCCATCTTTTGAGCATTAAAAACTAAAAGTTTGATAGACAGGTCCTAACGAAGCAATAAACCACCAAAATCAAAATTCAAAATCGTTTCTATGATTCTTGTAGTTGTTTTAAATAACGGGAATTTAAACTGAAAATTGAGATACAAGGAAAGTACCGAAAAAGTTAGCAAAGAACAAATTAAACAATTCATCGGGTTAAATTTACAAAAAGTTAACGATTAAGAATACAAAATAAAATAAAACTAACTATATGGCGAGTAAGGTCGTACAATGAATGTATATACGTTGTTTGTTGAGTAGGGTACGCTACTGTTTAGAACTGACTTCCAATATTAAACGTTTATGTATGTACATATATTTTTCATTTTCAGGGTGACTACATCTGGATTGAGCCTGCCACAGGAAAAGAATTCGATGTAGCCATAGGTGCTCGTGTTATTTCAGCAGAAGGACGCCGAATACAAGTTAGAGACGACGACGGTAATGAACAATGGCTCGCTCCAGAACGTCGAATCAAGGCGATGCACGCTTCGTCCGTGCAAGGAGTCGAAGATATGATATCGTTAGGTGATCTTCATGAAGCCGGCATTTTACGAAATCTTCTGATACGTTATATTGACAATCTAATTTATGTAAGTTTTAGTTCTTTGCAAATATATATATTACTATTTAAAATATTTTAGTTTTTGCGGCTAGGAGTACTGGGTGTGTAAACTTTTTTTTGGTTTAAAAAAGAAGTTTTTCTAAAACTTTAATAGGATGTTGTTCAATTAAAAAAAAAATAACACAAACTTTGTGCTTGGAAGTTTGTATATTAATATTGTAATTTTTAGTAATATTCAAAAATCAGGTCAAAAATATCTCGAAACAAAAATGTTGAAATTAAACCGAAAAAATGACCAACACACCGGTAGTCTTGAGTGTAAACACCCAAAACATCTAGTATAGTTAAAACGGTCGCCTTAAAATAAAGTACATAATTGTATTTATAATGTTTCTAATATTTTTTTTATTTTTCTATATAGACATTTACCGGATCTATATTAGTAGCTGTAAATCCATATCAAATATTACCCATATATACAGCGGAGCAAATAAAATTATACAAAGAACGTAAGATTGGTGAATTGCCACCACATATATTTGCCATAGGCGACAATGCCTATGCGCATATGAAACGTTATCGTCAAGATCAATGTATAGTTATATCTGGTGAATCTGGTGCTGGAAAAACGGAGAGCACTAAACTTATTTTACAATATTTGGCAGCAATAAGTGGTAAGCATTCTTGGATAGAACAACAAATTTTAGAAGCTAATCCTATATTAGAGGCATTTGGTAATGCTAAAACTGTTAGGAATGATAATTCCTCTAGGTAATTGCCAATCAAATTTTGTTTAAAATGTTGCTCTACATTTGGTCTGTTTTCAGATTTGGAAAATATATTGATATACACTTTAGTGGAAATGGTGTGATAGAAGGTGCTAAAATAGAACAATACTTACTAGAAAAATCTCGAATAGTTTCTCAAAGTCCCAACGAACGCAACTATCATATTTTCTATTGTCTATTGGCGGGTTTGTCAAATGAAGAAAAACGAAAATTGGAACTGGGTCAAGCTTCCGATTACAAGTATATATTGAGAAAATTATTTGTTCTCTTTATTTGTTTTTTTAATATTTCTTACTAATTTAGATATTTAACTGGTGGCGGATGTATAACATGTGAAGGACGAGATGATGTTGCCGAATTTGCTGATATTCGATCAGCGATGAAAGTTTTGCTATTTTCTGATCAAGAAATATGGGATATTTTAAGATTACTAGCGGCATTATTGCATTGTGGCAATATCAAATATAAAGCAACGGTTGTCGATAATTTAGATGCCACTGAAATCCCAGAACATACAAATGTCGAACGAGTCAGTGCATTACTAGGTGTTCCCGTTCAACCACTAATCGATGCATTAACGCGTAAAACTCTTTTTGCACATGGTGAAACAGTTGTTTCTACCTTATCACGTGATCAATCGGTTGATGTACGTGATGCATTTGTGAAGGGAATATACGGAAGACTTTTTATACTTATTGTAAAAAAGATAAATAGCGCCATTTATAAACCACGTGCGTCTGCTCGAAATGCTATTGGAGTTCTGGATATATTTGGATTTGAAAACTTTGATCACAATAGCTTTGAACAATTTTGTATTAACTTTGCAAATGAAAATTTGCAACAATTTTTTGTTCAACATATTTTCAAACTGGAACAAGAGGAATATAATCACGAAGGAATAAATTGGCAACACATCGAATTTGTTGACAATCAAGATGCTTTGGATTTGATAGCAATAAAACAACTAAATATAATGGCGTTAGTAGATGAGGAAGCAAAATTTCCAAAAGGTACTGATCAAACTATGCTCGCCAAATTACACAAAACACATGGAACGCACAAAAATTATTTGAAACCTAAGTCTGATATTAATACTAGTTTTGGTTTAAATCACTTTGCTGGCGTTGTTTTCTATGATACTAGAGGGTTTTTGGAAAAGAATAGAGACTCTTTCAGCGGTGATTTACTTCAATTAATAAGTGTTTCAAACAATAAATTTTTACAAATGGTGTTTGCGGAAGATATTGAAATGGGTGCTGAGACAAGAAAAAGAACTCCGACGCTTTCTACTCAATTTAAGAAAAGTTTAGATTTACTCATGAAAACACTTTCTAGTTGTCAACCATTCTTTATTAGATGTATTAAACCAAACGAATTAAAAAAACCAATGATATTTGACAGAGGCCTATGCTGTCGTCAGTTAAGATATTCCGGTATGATGGAAACAATAAGAATTCGGCGGGCTGGTTATCCAATTAGACATGGTTTTAGAGAATTTGTTGAGAGATATAGATTTTTAATTAGTAACGTTCCACCAGCACATAAAACAGATTGCCATTTAGCTACTACAAGAATATGTGCTGCGGTACTTGGAAAATCTGATTATCAGCTAGGTCACACTAAGGTTTTTCTTAAAGACGCACATGATTTATTTTTGGAACAAGAAAGAGATCGTGTGCTGACAAGAAAGATATTAATTTTACAAAGATCTATTAGAGGTTGGGTATATCGTAGACGATTTTTGCGAAAGAAAGCTGCTGCAGTTATTATTCAAAAATATTGGAAAGGTTATGCGCAACGTGTAAGATACAAAAAAATGAAAGTAGGCTACATGCGATTACAAGCCCTAATTCGTTCGCGTGTTCTCAGTCACCGGTTTAGACATCTTCGCGGACATATTGTGGGATTACAAGCACATGCCCGAGGCTACCTTGTTCGAAGAGAATATGGTCACAAGATGTGGGCTATCATTAAAATTCAATCGCATGTACGAGGAATGATAGCTGTGCGACGATATAAGAAACTACGCGAAGATTATCGTAAATACAATGAAGTTCTAAGGTTAAGAAAATTAGAAGAACAAGAACTCAAACATCAAGGAAACAAACGAGCAAAAGAAATTGCTGAACAACATTACATTGATCGACTGAATGAGATTGAAAGAAAAGATTTCGAACACGAAATGGAGGAAAGACGAAAGGTGGAAGTGAAAAAAACATTAATAAGTGATGCTGCACGTAAACAAGATGAACCTGTAGATGACAGTAAATTAGTTGAGGCAATGTTCGACTTTCTGCCAGATTCAAGTAGCGAAACACCAACGCCACATGGTGGTAGAGAAACATCTGTGTTTAATGATTTACCCGTTAATTCAGATCAAAATGAAGTAAATTTTGTATTTATTCAAATAGTCTTCAAATATAGTTTATCGTATAATTTAGGATATAACACCAATGCAACAAATATCTGAGGATGAAGAAGACTTAACAGAATTTAAATTCCAAAAGTTTGCTGCCACTTATTTTCAAGGAAATGTTACTCATCAGTACTCTCGAAAACCGTTAAAACATCCTCTTCTCCCATTGCATACTCAAGGGGATCAATTAGCGGCACAAGCTCTTTGGATAACTATACTTAGGTTCACCGGAGATCTGCCTGAACCTCGGTATCATACAATGGATCGAGACAATACCTCTGTAATGTCAAAAGTTACAGCAACATTAGGGCGAAACTTCATAAGGAGTAAGGTAAAGCCTTTTATACTATTTGAAATATTAGGTACTTATCTAGGTTTAAAAAGAGAGAATAAGTTATTGTATAAAATTAAATAAAATATACTCCACATATAATAACAATATTTTTATGTTAATAGGAATTTCAAGAAGCGCAATTGATGGGATTAGATCCAGAAGCCTTTCTCAAACAAAAACCACGATCTATTCGACATAAATTAGTATCGCTAACTTTAAAACGTAAAAACAAACTTGGTGAAGATGTTCGAAGACGACTTCAGGATGAAGAATATACAGCGGATAGTTATCAATCATGGTTAGAATCTAGACCAACATCAAATCTGGAAAAACTTCACTTCATAATTGGTCACGGAATACTAAGAGCAGAATTAAGAGATGAAATATATTGTCAAATATGTAAACAGTTAACAAATAATCCTTCAAAATCCTCCCATGCTCGTGGATGGATTTTATTATCTCTCTGTGTAGGATGTTTTGCTCCTTCCGAGAAATTTGTAAATTATATACGTGCATTCATTAGAGAAGGTCCACCAGGTGATTTTTTCATATCTTTTTATCATTTTAAATATCACCTAATTTTACATTTTAAATAAGGTTATGCTCCATATTGCGAAGATCGCCTTAAACGAACATTTAATAATGGCACCAGAAATCAACCACCATCCTGGTTAGAACTACAAGCAACCAAATCTAAGAAACCAATAATGTTGCCGATAACATTTATGGATGGTAACACTAAAACATTGTTAGCAGATTCTGCAACAACTGCCAGAGAATTGTGCAATCAATTGTCAGATAAAATTTCATTGAAAGATCAGTTTGGTTTTTCATTATACATCGCTTTGTTCGATAAAGTTTCATCATTAGGAAGTGGGGGCGATCATGTCATGGATGCAATATCGCAATGTGAACAATATGCAAAAGAGCAAGGGGCTCAAGAAAGAAATGCCCCTTGGCGACTTTTTTTTCGAAAAGAAATTTTTGCTCCTTGGCATGAACCAACAGAAGATCAAGTAGCAACAAATCTTATTTATCAACAAGTTGTGCGTGGAGTCAAATTTGGTGAATATCGGTATGTACATATAATCCTAATAATTACAGAACTTCAAGTGAATGAGAAATTATCTCAAAATTTCACCAAATCACAAATATATTGTGAAGCTAAATCGTAAACCATTTTAAAATGCAAATATGTATTGGTTACCTTACTAAGCTTCTTTACAATTTTCAAACATTTTAAAGGAGTTCATTTTTAAAGCTGTCTTTAAAAAATATATATATAATTTATATCATCTAGATGTACTAGTAGTATATTAATTAGCTCCATTAAAGTAAAGTTTAAAGTTCTATTATTTTCACACTAGCAGTCAATCAGATTTGTTGACTCTGTCGAAATATTTATGTAGTAGTTAATATATTACCTTACAATAGGTGTGACAAAGAAGAGGACTTAGCGATGATAGCAGCACAACAATACTTCATTGAATATGGGACAGATATGGCGATGGAACGATTATTTTCATTATTACCGAATTTTATACCCGACTATTGTGTAACCGGAATAGAAAAAGCCTTAGAAAGATGGGCAGCATTAGTTCTTCAAGCTTACAAAAAGAGTTATTATTTAAAAGAAAAAATTCCATCTCTTAAAGTTAAAGAAGATATTGTAAGCTACGCAAAATATAAATGGCCATTGTTATTCTCTAGATTTTATGAAGCGTACAGGTAATTTAATTAAAACAATGTTTTTATTTTTTTTAATCTTTATCTTTGGTAGAAATTCTGGACCAAATTTGCCTAAAAACGATGTTATAATTGCTGTCAATTGGACTGGTGTCTACGTAGTTGACGATCAGGAACAAGTGCTGTTGGAATTATCATTTCCAGAAATTACCTCAGTATCAAGTCAAAAAACAAATAAAGTGTTTACTCAAACGTTTAGTTTATCGACAGTACGGGCGGAAGAGTTTACATTCCAAAGTCCAAATGCTGAAGATATACGGGACTTAGTTGTATACTTTTTAGAAGGGCTGAAGAAAAGGTAACAATAAGACTTACGCCAAAGTTAAAATGATCTAAGGAAATAGTTTGCAGGTCAAAGTTTGTTATTGCTATTCAAGATTACAAAGCGCCAGGAGAAGGAACCAGTTTTCTTTCATTTTTTAAAGGTGATCTACTTATATTGGAAGAAGATAGTACCGGGGAAACGGTTCTTAATAACGGATGGTGTATTGGTAATTAAAACTAAAAAACAATTATCAAAAACAATATTTTGACAAATCTCTCTATTAAGGTCGTTGTGAACGTTCGGAAGAGCGTGGAGACTTTCCTGCTGAAACCGTATATGTGCTACCTACTTTAACTAAACCACCTCAAGATATTTTAGCATTATTTAGCGTAGAAGATGCCCACCATGGTCGTAGATTGAGCACTGTTACGAATGGAGCAAATGAACCACGTGATCGTCCGTACAATCTGTCTGAGTATGCATTGGATCACTTTAGACCACCACCAAAGAGAACTATGTCAAAAACCTTAACATTAAGTTCGAAACGTGGTGGGGAGGAATTGTGGAAATATTCAAGAGAGCCACTTAAGCAACCATTACTGAAAAAGCTAATTGCCAAAGAAGAATTATCTGAAGAAGCTTGTTTTGCATTTGCCGCTATTTTAAAGTACATGGGCGATCTTCCTTCAAAACGACCAAGAATTGGAAATGAGGTTACCGATCATATATTTGATGGTCCTTTGAAACATGAAATATTACGAGATGAACTATATTGCCAATTAATGAAACAGTTGACTGAAAATAGAAATCGTATATCCGAAGAGCGAGGTTGGGAGCTCATGTGGCTTGCAACAGGGCTATTTACGTGCAGCCAAAACCTTTTAAAGGAATTACTGCTCTTTTTAAGAAGTCGACGTCATCCCATTTCTCAAGATTCATTACATCGATTACAAAAAACATTAAGAAATGGTCAACGAAAATATCCACCACATCAAGTGGAAGTTGAAGCCATACAACATAAGACTACCCAAATATTTCATAAAGTGTATTTTCCTGATGATACTGATGAAGCATTCGAGGTTGACTCATCAACACGAGCTAAAGATTTTTGCCAAAATATATCTCAACGCCTCAGTTTACGTTCCAGCGAAGGATTCAGTCTATTTGTCAAGATTGCCGACAAAGTGATATCCGTACCGGAAGGTGATTTCTTTTTTGATTTTGTACGTCATTTAACTGACTGGATAAAAAAGGCAAGACCGACTCGAGATGGTACAAATCCTCAGTTTACCTATCAAGTATTTTTCATGAAAAAGTTATGGACAAATACTGTGCCGGGAAAAGATAGAAATGCTGATCTCATATTTCATTATCATCAAGAATTACCAAAATTACTGAGAGGTTATCATAAATGTTCCAAAGAAGAAGCGTCTAAGTTGGCTGCGTTAGTTTATCGTGTACGGTTTGGTGAAAGTAAACAGGAACTACAAGCAATACCGTATAATCTTTAAATTAGTTTCTTAATTATTGATATTAAAATATGTTTCTTGTTCGTATAGTCAAATGCTAAGAGAATTGGTACCATCTGACCTTATAAAAATCCAAAGCTCTAGTGAATGGAAACGATCTATTGTTTTGTCATACAATCAAGATGCTGGCATGAGTCCAGAAGATGGCAAAGTAACATTTTTGAAAATCGTTTATAGGTGAGTTTTTATTTTTAAATGATTTCAATTACTTTCAATAATCTATGAGATAACTGACTGGATTTATAAACTTATCAATTTATACTTGTATAGTTAGGTATAAACAACCATAAGATTCACATTAACCAATTTACGCGAACCGAGGTGAATTAGCAGCAAAATAGCCCTGGTTATGACATACATTCTCGTACGTTAATTAATCGAGTGTGGATACAATTGTTATGTATGACGCAACTCTGAATTATTATACCTCAAACGATTTATAAGATTCATGTTATAAATATGTTTGACACTGTTTCATCCAAAATACTGATTTACTGTCCACTACATATTACTTCTTGTTTATTTACACTGATTTATACAAAGTGTCCTAAAAAAGAAAAGACAAACGATTAGAGGGGTTCTATTTAAAATCCAAAATTCTATCGGTAACAGAATTTCTTAACGTTAAATAATAGAATATCTATAGTGACGGTACATTTGTTTAACCGACATTGCTGTTTAGTATAAAAAAATATAATTTTCTGAATTTTTATAAATGGAGAATCAATTGCTAGAAATTCAATTTTACTTTAAATATAGGCACACTATAAAATTGCATTTTATCCATATAATTTAACTACGATGGCAGCAGACTGGCATAAACTAAAATAACGTATGCTAAATTAGTGGTCGAATGGTATTAATTCAATTACTAATCTTGCATTACTTAATTAGTGTGTTATTCATAGAATTTGGGGAACCTCTGAAAATTTTGAAATTATTTCAAAAAAAATGTATTTAAAGAAAACACTATTATTGTTAATATGCCTTGTTTTTGAATAGATGGCCAACTTTTGGTTCAGCCTTTTTTGAAGTAAAACAAACAACGGAACCAAACTACCCCGAGATGCTACTCATTGCTATAAACAAACATGGCGTCAGTTTAATACATCCACAATCAAAGGTAAGTTGATAAATACACATACATATAATAATTTTATTCTAAAAAATGAAATAAAATAAATTTATTTTAGGAAATATTAGTCACCCATCCATTTACAAGAATTTCTAATTGGTCTTCCGGCAATACATATTTCCATATGACCATCGGCAATTTGGTGCGTGGCTCGAAGCTACTATGCGAAACGTCCCTAGGTTATAAAATGGACGATCTATTGACGTCCTATATATCACTAATGCTCACAAATATTAATAAACAAAGGACTATTAGAATTAATTAGTAGAGAAAAGGGCTAATTTTTTTCTATTTAATTATTAAATCTGAACATCGTCGAACAATTTTTTTTATCTTAATTGTATATAACTCTACAAGTATTATTTAAAAATTACTAATAGAATTGTGACGGATTTCAACCGAAGTTAAACATTTTATTGGTGGATAGAGTTTCATTAAATAAGTAGTTATAAAAATATTGAAAGAATTATCAACAAGTAATTTAAGTAATTTACATTTTATTTTTATCACTCAAATGGCCGCCTATTGAATAAAAAATATTATTTACTTGATGACCATAACTAAAATCTATCAACGAAAAATAAAGATTCATTTATGTGCATAACGTACAATTTGAATGCATTCAATTCAACGGCACTCTATCAATCAATACGAACAAATATTTCCAATATTTAATATTTTAATAAGCTAATTTAAATCATAATGGGCAATTTGAATCCATGAAAGTTTATTTTTAAAACTGACATACCTGCGTAAGTGCATACATATGAATTATTTTGATTATGATTATAAAAGACATTTAATAACTTTGTCGGTAACAGCCAATATTCTTGGGCAGCTATTGTATGTAATATTATTTGCAATGGCCAAAATAATAATGACATCGCTGGACATCACTTTTTCAGCAAACTGAGAAAATTGTAATATTAATATTGTACTAGTAAAAATATATTCTAGGCGAAAAAGGAATTTTCTTTGTATGTTAGAAATTAGATTATAAATGGTTCTCAAACAAGATATTATAAAATTAATTTTACGGATTACTAACAAAGATAATATAACATTGAAAAGCTACGGAATAAACTCATTGTTTAACATTTTATTTATGTAAAGTTTATACATTTTTTGGTTCATATACATAACATGTATTATTATTGTAAAAAGGCTTTTTATTCACCTATGCGCAATATCCACAATAAATTATACACAATGCCCAAAAATCTACTGATTATCCACCTTTTATAAATTTTATTGGAGGTAATTCGAAAAAAAATTAAAGCTCTTATGATAATATTTTCCAGTAAGGTGCTTGGAGTATCTAGCAGAAAAAAATGCTTGAGTGAGCGCCGCGTAGTACATTTCGATAGAAAATACATAGCTAAAAATATAAGTATAAGTATAAGATTTTTTAAAAATTAGAATTTTAACAGTCTAATTAGCAATGGAACTCAATGAAGGTAAAAACCAGTAAAGAAGGAATAATTGGCTACGCCGATTATAATATACATGTATGATTACTTGTTTATTCTACGATTATGTCCGTGTCTATTTTGTCTGTACAACAAATAATAATAAGTAAGTTAAGTACAAATGATTAAAAACCCTAAAAATGACAAAGTTGATTACAGCGCCATAACGGTAGGTCGTAGAATTTTTCGGTCTATGAATGAAATCTTCATTTTTTAAATCTCTTTAATCCGAACAAATTTTGAGAAAATGATTAAAAACTCTACAAATTACATAAAATTAAATGCAGCGTCACAACGGTCAGTGGAACTTTTTTGTCTATAAATGAAATATTTATTTTTGTATTCTCTATCATTGTTGTAATATTAGTTTTTTCTACATTTCGACTGTTTCGAGAAAATTTTAAAAATTAGGTTTACACTGTACAACAGTCTCTCCTACATTTTGTCTTATTTGCTCCAAAAACAATAGAGATCTTACTCTAGGACTATAAGGTAAACTGTCAAAATTTCAGCTTTCTAGCTTCAGCCGTTTAGCCGGAATCTTGATCACGAACGGACGGACATGCATATTTCAACTTAGAATTTCACGAGAAAAAAAATGGCGTTAAATTTTTTTTTCTACGATAAGCAATAAGGGGCGTTACAAACTCCGTACCAGTTATAATACCCTTTGATTAACATCATACGGATATAAAAACAATTTTTACGTCTTCTGATTAATTGTATAAACTAATTGTTTACAGTACCACATGTGGGAACTTAAAAAGTCTCGAGGACTAAACCATTATTAATCTTACTTCACTCCTACTGCCAGGACAATGAGATGGCTTTTGCTAGATGAGGTGGAAACAAATTTGTAGGGATAATGATTTGAGGGACATCCTGGCCTTCATCAAGAAGACCAGAAAATTTCTCTGAGGGAATGAGATTCATCTGTAGAGGACAATGGAAGATTTTATTCATAGACAAAAAAATTAAATTTTATTTTATCGATCAAATTATAATACCTGCCTCTATAAAGTAATAAATTTTATGGTTATATTAGTTTCAACGGAAGTACATATTTTAAAATGTTTAATAATATATCTATCTATTCTTCCAACAACAATAACAATTAATAAAAGATAGAAGACAAAATTCTATGAAAATTATGAAAAAAAAATATTTTTTATTTCACTTAATAGTAATTCCATCTCATGAAATCACGGAAGATTAATTTTAAAGATTTTATAACATGAAGAAAAAATCCGCAATTTTCACACGCCACAAAATAATCACTCTTATTATGCTTAAACTTCAAATTCTCACGGTCGAATTGGATAATGGCATGATTTAAATTTATTCCATTTTTTTTTTGTTTTGATTTTCTCACAGATTTGAAAAAAATGCATTAATTACCTTTGTTGTAGACATATGTATGTATGTACCTACTTCTTACAATATTTATATTATAATGAGTTAAAAAATTGTAAAAAATATGCATTTATATTTTCTATAAAATATGTACATCATTAGGTAGATAAATTTGATTTAAGCTTAAGATACGAAGTGTATTGTCAGGAAGTAATGTCATGTATAAGATTTGGAATAATTATCTCCCTGGTTATTAGATATAATAGGTAATCTTTATATAAATCAGAGGCAACTTTTCAATCAAGTTGATAGTTTTTAATGAAGAATAATATAGGCTCAACGTAACAGTTCGAACACAGCACAGTTCTATGTATTTAGATTTTAATTTAGTAAATTAGAAGTTATTTTTAATATTAAAATATTTTCTTTTCAATTCAATTATCCTGGTATACAGTTTCGTGTGAAATTTCAGCGTTGCCGAGCGATCTGAGGAGTACACCGCATCTACGGATTGTTTGTAAATTTATCACTAATGTCTAATTAATAAGAAAAAATAAAATCTTGGCCAAAAATATAAAAAAAATCATTATTAAAAAATTCTCATCTATATTAATTATATAGATGAGAATTTTTTAATAATGATTTGCCACAATTTATGAATCCTATATTTAACAAAGCGGTCGAAAGTATAAATGCAATGAATTTAGTTAACACCTACATATTTAGAAAACATAAAATACTCTACACTCTATTCAAACTACACTCTATTCAAACTACACTCTATACAAATATATGTATGTACTACTAATCTATAGTGATCGACCATATGTACATATTGTTCCTAACGACCGAATGGTATGAATAATTTTAACATTCAAATTGACTTATTGGTTACTTTCATCAAACTCTCTCTAATAAAATGTATTATAATTTTCATTACTTTCTAATAACTACTAACTACGAGTTAACCTCTGTAAACTAAACGAGTTAACCACTATAAATAGACTATGAAGTCAACTTAAATTTATTTAATTAAAACTTAAAAGGAGTAGGTAATCAATAAGTCAATTTGAAAGTTTAAAATTTAATTTGTGTTTTTCCAAATAGCACTTTCGGACGAAGAACTGGGAACTCAAGTTGTGTTTCAAAATTGAACTAGATTCCAGCCAAAAAATACCACTTTCTTCGTCCGAAAGTGCTATTTGGAAAAACACCAATTATAGTCTCAGAGGTCACTTAAAGGAGATACTAGATCTCATACCCTTTATTAAAAATCTTATTTAAAATTTAAATAAACCAACCCATTGTAGAAAATATTGATCTGTTATCTAGAATTCGCATTCAGTCTGAAAATCAACAATAGATTTGGAACATAGATCGATGCAAAATAAGAAATTACTGAGAATCATTTTTACGCCTTGTTTCAATAACTATCAACATAATTAAATACTATATTACAACAAAATAAAAAAGTTTCAATTTTATGTATATAGGTATGTATATACTACCCATACATACATATTTCTATTGTTTTCTGACCAAAATAGAAATATTAAATTAAAACTTATTTTGAAACAAATAATAGTTTTATGTTCCCACACTACATAACAATATATTAATAGTACACATACAAAAATAATAATAATATTTAATAGAAAGAAAAGAACAAAAATATAAATTATACAATTAATTACACATAAATAAACACTGAGAAAAATCATGCAATCTTTTCAGTAAAAATATACTTCTGACTTGTACACTTTAGTTATACCATAACACTATGTATGATTAAAAAATTATCTGATATAGTTTTGTGAAAATAAAATAAAAATGGTTGACACCCAGCTGGGTTGAGAAAAGCTTAACTATACGGTGTTGCGACGCTAAATTCGTTTTTGTATCCCAGATTAATAACATTTAAATTTACTTGTTCAATAATATTTTTTATTTTAAAAATATCATATAAATTGTCATCTTAAAAATACTACTCCTACTATATATTTTTATTATAAAAATCATTTATTTAAAATAACGATAAATTTTTGTGGTTGTTTTCATTGAGATTTTTCACCTTTCTCTATCTATCGCTTTCTTTCTCTTTTCACTCTTCTTTCAATATTTTAACATAATGACTAAATAAATATAATACAAATAAATACTAAATATTCTTATATTTCTCTCAATTTTCAGGGCAGTCCACCATGTGAATTCCATGGCACATCAGAAATTGACGGCAACGTACTTTGACTAACGTTTGCATTACTATTTGAATTGTTGTTATTATTTAATTGTCGTCCACGCATCACTTCATCAGCCGGTGGACAATGTGGTCGTGGTCCAGGTTCTGGTGTATAGGTGAAGGTTAATCCAGTTGCATAAATGATTCCATCATTACGAACTAATGATATAGGCACTTGCGTTGGCTGACGAACCTATCATTTAATATTTCCATTGTAAACATTTTAAAAATTGAAAATCAAGAGAGAACCAGTAAAGAAGGAAAAATTGGCTACGCCGATTAAAATATACCCGTATGCTCACTTGTTTATTAATTACAACTTTGTCCGTGTCTATTTTGTCTGTACTGGGTAAATTGAATACAAACCCTAGAAATTATATAAAATTGGTTGGAGCGCCATAACGGTATTTTAAAAAAATTTTTAAGTCTATGAATGAAATCTTCAGTTTTTTATTCTCTATCATTTTCGTTATATTCATTGTTTCCCTAATCTAAATACTTTTCGAGTAAATGATGAAAACCCTAGAAATCCAATAAAATTGATTGCAGAGCCATAACGCTAGGTCGTAAAACTTTTTGGTCTATGAAAGAAATCTTCATTTTTGTTGTCATATTCATTTTTTCTACATTTCGACTACCTTTTGAGCACACTGTACCACAGCCTCCCCTATTTTTTGTCCGATTTCCTCCAAAAATAATAGAGATCTTACTCTAGGGCTACATAATAAACTGTTAAAATTTCAGCTTCCTAACTTCAGCCGTTTAGCCGGAATCTTGATCACGGACAGACAACCCTTTAAGGTTTGGCACACATATTGTTTAACACAAAAATTTGCTCTCTCGGAACAGATACTCTGTGTAAATCATATCAGTATTTTAAGTAGGTAATGAAAGAAAATTCCTTATCTTGTACATAACTTATACGTGTACAAGAGCTTCAAATATTATTCTACTATGTTCAATGTTCATATTATCTTCTATCTCCTATCATTAATTAGTATAAAATATTATGACGCTAATAGAACATACAAATTCTATCAATTATTAAAGAGAATATGTGTACTTTACTTACCCAAAGCCATTCTCCTCTAAATTCTGATATGTCTGGAACAACACAAAGCAACGCTTCTGCACACCTATACATAGTTTCAGCTTCAACGTCACCAAACCATACTTGTAACTGTGGTGTAAAATTATCACCAGCTAGTTCAAGCATCGCAACATCGCCACCGCCATTTAAATTTAATGAATTTACAATGGGAACAGGTGTAACAGGTGATCTGTAGACATATTTTATTTTAAATTCATATTTATTTTACCTACCTATTTAAAAATTTAGGTGTACCTGACGGGTCCCATTCCTTCATAAAATTGATACTCAGCCTTATCGGTTGATATAATTGTCCAGCAGGCACCATCATTAATCATCTCTTTATTAGGTTCTTTTGGACAAGGTGTAGCTTGAAATTGAATAATTTTTTCTTGTGACAAACACAAGTACATTCGCTCCGTATCCTTCATATAAAAAGCACATTTATGAAGTTGCGATACGGGATCATCAGCTTCAAGTAATGCCATTTGTTTGTCAACTTTTCTTATAACTAAACGTGGTAATGCCATACCAGTAACAGAACAGACTAGTTTTATTGTTGCTCCATAATGAACGTAACCATCCTTGACCTAGAATGATAAATTAATAATATGAACTTAAAAAATTCCATAAATAAGTAATTTACCTGAAATTCTTCAGATTCACTTTCATTATCATCTAACAAATGGATTTTGAATGCACCCCATTGTGTGGAGCTGGCATGAAAATGTCCATTTTCAACATGTAAATATCTTGTTGAGACTGTTTGTGACCTTAACCTATTAAATAAAGCTACATTTGTTCCACTTGCAATACATAAGTCCGCATTTTTCAGTGACTGTTTTTTTTTCGATGGTTTTGAAATCACCTTAATTCGCTTAGAATTAAACAAGCCAATGTCATGACCATTACCGTAAAACATTTTCACTGACAACATAAAATGTTTTCTTTTATCCGAATCTGATATGTATAACGTTTTTGCTGCACAATACTGTTTTCCATTATTTAAGTCTAATTGTTGCATATCCTGATCAGAGTTTCCAATTCCAATAAATGCACAAAGTTGTGCACCTTGTTCACTTTCGCCTTTACGAAGCATTTCCTCTTGACGATGTCTCCAACCATTGCCAAATAGATATATACAGGGTGGTGGACAAAAAAAACGCTTTTCATTTCCATATGATTTTTGAGCAACCTGAAATCAATGTTTTTTAAGTAAGTAATTACTTAATCAAATAAAATTAGGAAATACGCTCAGAAGCGGTTTTACTGGAAAAAAAAATCCAAATCAAATCAAAACACTTGCAAAAAGGTCTGAAAAGCTCTTTAGGCTTCATAAAAATAACGACCTCTCAACTGAACACAGTCTATTAAGGTAACAACTTAATAAAAATAGGCCAGCAACAGAACAGATCCTCCCATTTCTGTCCCGACGAGAACGAAACCGCAGAAGACTTTCTTAGCCCGTAAAAGGTTACAAGACCAAGTAATCAAGCATATACTTAAATTCATAAACAGAACATCGCTCGAAAGAAACATATATGTAAATAGAAGGGAATCACAATTGATCCTAAGCAATACACTACGCTAATTTTAATACCTAATGATTAAAATTTAAAAGGATTACAAAAAAAAAAAATAACAAGATGCCTGACAAAGATATAGTATCCGTTGAATTCTGCAACAAGTAAAAAGTATAGTCAATTCAAAAAACTATATCAAATCCGCATGGATGTAATATTTACATTTTCAGTATGATAATAATTCGGTTATCATAGTATACTTAAAATCTCTATAAGTAATAAAATATATAAAAATGCCATAAAATCAATGGTATGGGTTAGTTTTTTAGATTTTTTTCTACTACAGAGATGTAAATTTTTTTATTGTCTGTGACTGTTTTTTTGAGAAAAATGTCTCTACTACAAATAAATATTAAATGAATTTAAAAAAAAAGATTGAAATGCGTAACAAAACGTGAAATTGCATCTATCACCATGACTGTCTACAACTTTTTGGTTTATAAAAAAAAGTATATTTGTATATTGTTTATAATCAAAAAAAGGTTGCCAAGTGAAGACGACATAGCATTGTGAGAAAATGGACAAAGCTTTTTTACATTTAAAATCATAGGTATAAGAAATGTTATAATAATTTTGTATGGGGGGGGCCTATAAAACGATGACCAACTATTATGTAACACAAAAACTATAAGCTATAAAAACTATTTTATATCTTTTATATCTATTTCTTCGAAATATTGTTATTTAGTGTGCCAAAATTTTAAGTTTTTAGCCTAACGTGTTATAAATTTGTTTTGAGTAAATAGTTCTTAGTAAAATTAAGAAGACATGTTTCCCATCTTATCTAGGAATGAGGGTATTGTAACTTTAGTACGGAGTTTGAAAAATATATTTTACTATCATCGTCTATCTCGCGAAATTCTAATTCGAAATACATCTATTTGTCCATCAGTCATCAAGATTCCGATTAAACGGTTGAAACTACAGAGTTTAAATTTTAATTTTAATATCAAATACTAAGGCTGTTTTTGGAGCAAATTGAACAAGGAAGGGATAGGGAAGGAAGGGTTACTGTGTGTACCTAATTTTGATATAAACCATTCATTTACTGGAAATATATTCGGAATAGAGAAAAAATTAATATGCAAAAAAGTATAGAGAATAATAAATTAAGAATTCATTAATAGACCAAAAAGTTCCACGCCCTATCGTTAAGGATTTCATTTTATGGTTTTTGAATGTTAAACTCATAATATGCTGGTTTATTAATATAATTATTAATTTTGAACCAAAAATATTGTGGAGGCTTTAAAAGCATTATAATGTATCGTAATTCGAACTTAAGTACATTTTTAACGTTTTTTGAAGGTGTCCAATAAAAGTATTTGACGATTTTGTCAAAATTCTATTTATTTTGTAGTTTTTTTGTTATATTGTTGGTATTTTGGAGTAGCAGAGCGTATTTACTCCTAATTTTAGATAAATTAAAATCAAACAACCGTTCATGCTTAAGATAATAATAATAATAATAATCAATTCTTTAAGATTATTAATTAATGATTTAAAAATATGCGAGCGAGAACAAATAATTTGCCAAATATTTTTAGTGAAAACTGAAGATATAGATATATGTATATATAAGGATTTAGAGAGCAGAAGATGTGTTTAACATATATCGCTTGATTTCTTATGTACTTATTATGGTTTCATAAAAATATCGACTTTTGCTTAAGTAGCACAAATCGATAGAGCGATATATCACTCTTTGGCTCATTGAAATTGTTGGTTATTATTATTACTAAGGATCGACTATAATTTACGTGATCGACGTTATATCCTATTTAGTATAGTATTTCTAATACTACTTAGGCACTTAAGTAATGGTTTCAAAATAAAAACTAATTATTTTATGTGGAATATTTTGAGCGATATGTAATAGTAATTTAAAATATTTAATAGAAAATGTATACAAATAATTAGTTTACTTATAGAAAAGTAACTTTGAATTATCAAAGTACATAATTATAATATACATAAGTATAGTAAACAACAACAAATTTCGTTCCACAATTTTTTTTTTCTTACCTTTGCATGTAAGATAACTATAACCATATCATTACGTTCCCTCATGTATCTTTCCATTGCATCTCTAGTGAGTCTTTTATCTTCAATTTGGGGTCGATAAACAGATGTGGTTGAACTCGTCATTGAACCTCCTGTACTTCCTGGTACAACTGCACCACCACCAATTCTTGGCAAAAGCGCCCCATGCTGTGAAGGGGGACTTGGAGGAGTTTGTGCAAACCCCGGTAATCCGTATTGATGAGGCATTCTAAATTGAACTGTATGTTATGCCAGCAGTAAAGCTAGAGGTGCAATTGTCGGAAGTAAAAATGTTCACTTATTCCAGGTAGGTTGATTAAATTGATAAAGCAATACTGGTATCCACTAAAATCTCTTTTTTTATATGATTTTTAATTATTCACTATTCCAAAATTGTATCTTTTAAAAACATCATATTTCGAACGCACCATAACCAAACAATTATTAGCAGCCCCATTTTGCAGCTGCTGTCAAATCACTTGTAATCAATATTTGCAGCAATGTGAACCAAAAAACATTATTTGAACCACCCAAATAATTATTAAACAATATTTTTAGTTAATTAATTGCATATTCCACAAGAAATTAACTTCCCAAATACTATTTTCACTGACTCGGCCCAGCTTCTTGTATTAAAATGAACAAACAACATCAAACATTGCGAGTATTGCGGATCGCCAACCAAAACCAACAGAAAAGACAACTGCACTACGGCTACTCGGGCTCACTACACTACAATAAAAAGTATAGAGATTAGCCTTCAGTGTTGCCGTTTAAAATTTTAAGAATGTAATAGACCATTTAGTCAAAATGTATTTTTAGTACATTTTCGCCTATTTCGACTAAGTGACTTCATTTTCAATTACATTTAGGAAAAACTACATAATTTAAATATATTAGATTACAATATACAATGTATACCTATGTCCAGAAAAATAAGATGTTATATTTGTACTATTAACCTGAAGATTTTTATCTAAAGAAGCATAACATTTTAACAAAACACAGCTGGATTGTTTCCAATTTCGTTAAAATTCAAAGTTTCGTTTGAATTGAAGAAGGGAGTAATGAACCAGCGGTTATAGGGTCAGGATATGCAATTTAAATAACAAAAATATTTTAAGCTTTCTTTAAATCAGTGAATAATGATGATGAACCTCCACCAACACAATTTTTTCTCAAAATGAATGAAACAATCACCCCTTAACGTGGAGTAGAATCCATTGTTTTTATATCTATTCCCATACAACTATTATAAACCTAAAATAAACATAACAAATCATTAGGCCATGCCACACGCTGTTGTCATTGGGCGCCCAAAACAGGTTTTATAGGCAATTTTACGCTTTCTCATCTCATCTCTCTTAAAATTAAATTTCTTGATTTCATTTCAACTTGAAATATTAACATATGCGGAATTTCCCACAGTTCCCCCAACTAAAAGTGTACTCCGTTAATTTATTCATCAGCAACATAATCAAAGTTTTATGAATATTCATAAGTGTAAGTTTTAAAATCAAATACAAAATGATAGCCGGTTGGGTTGGATTGAATAAGATATGTACATTTTGTATGTAAAAGAACATTATACTGTTTCCTTTTAAATGGACGGGACGAACAACGGTAAAAGGGCTTTATTTAAAGTTTAAACCACAATATGTAATTAAAGTTATTAAAGAGCTCGTATGTGTATTATATGTACATGCAATAGCAATAGTACATTTACCTACATTATATGTAATTATAACTATATAAATTATGTGTATGAATGTTTATGATATATAAAAAGACAATGGATTGTTATTTTTCAAATGATAGAGAAAATAGAGATTAATTTATATTATTATTATGAATAGACATTTAGATTAGGTACAAATTGCTAGGGTTAATATACCGGTCTAGGGATACAATTTTTTTTATGTGTGAGGTCTGATTAAAGAGGCCAAAAAAAGTATGCTAAAAACATTTTATCAAACAACAAAAATTTTAAAATTTGCAGTCATGAGCTTTTCATGACTATTTCAAGTCACTTAACTTTCCTTAATTATGCCCAACCACTCTACTAAGATTTTCCCGTAGCGTATATGTTAAATAATTGTCTTGTCCGTGTATTATTGAAAATCGATATAATGACATAAATCCTAATATTCCACCTTGATAGGTTAGAAGCTTCAAGTGTTGGCCCTACAGATAAAGTCGGAAATACAGATAGTTTATGATAATCAGCCTCAAAATTGAAATTTTGTTCTTCAAACCCCCCCCCCCTTTTTGATTTTTCTACTTACTTTAAATTTCTTCTACAATGCATATCCACTTATTTAATTTTTTATAAACATTATTTATCGTATCCAATTATCCACTCCTGAAGAAAAAAATAGAGCTCTGCCATTTAATCCGTAAAATAAAATAGAATTTTTATTTACATTATTTCATATTTGTATTTGTTATCCACCATACTACATACATAGATAATAATAACATATACATATATAGTATACTATATACTTAAATTTATGTATAATTCTAAAAACACTGATAACCTTGCTGATGAAATATAATTGACGAAGTATGCATTTTTAAAAGGGGAACCGTGGGAACATGCCATACATGCTAAGCGTTTCAAGTTGAAACATAATTTCCAATATAAAAAATATTCAAATATTGTTTCGTTATTAAATCAGCTAGGTTAGGTTCTTTTATAAAAAAAATTAGTCCATTCAATGATAACCTATGTTTGAGTTGTATGAAAATCTGAAAAAATTCTCAACGAGCTCAGTTAGTACAAACATGTGCTATATGACTGTGAAATGTCCCTTTTATAAAACACGCCTCTGACAATAACTGTTTCAAATTATCACTTTATTTCATAATTTTAAAAGAAATAATATTTAAAATTAATTAATTTTTGGAAAACCAAATACAAATTCTATTTCTTAGGACCTTATGTATACATATATTGTCCAATTAATGACGACAAGAAATAAACCAGCGAACAGTAGATCTTATTTGAGTTCATTGTATAATAAAAAAAAATGTGTGAGAAAAATAGAATCAAAATGTCTCGTGAGTCTAATGATGATATTGTTGTAACTAATTAATGTTGAGAAAGACCGTAATCAAAATGTAAATTGTGTTCTTTATATTTCGCTGATTATACATTAAACAATAGGTTTTTGTTCTACATTAAATTGACAATCTTCCGCATTTTTGCCTTTATATTTATAACAAATTATTATTTATTAAATTCACATACATGCAGATAAAAACAAATACATACGTAATTAGGAAGCTGCCAGCAGTCCATTATTTTGAAGATTCTCGATGTTTTTTCATTAATTCTATTGCTTTTAGTTTGTTTGTAGCTAATTGTTCAATGTCCTTCACTCTCTGTGGAATAGGTTGTTGCGCTTGTGGAATTTTTGGTGCTTTTGCATCTGGTGTATTTAATGATGAAGGCATCTCAATACATTCTGTTCGCATTTTTGGTCGCCCACGACAAGCAACTTTAGTTGTAGACTCAGATGCATCTAAATTGATCTTGTGTTCATGTTTTTTATTACCCTTATCATTGCGAGGTTTTTTCTTGACAGTTTTATTTATACCATTATCTGTTGGTAGTGAGCTCTGTTGCGAACTACCAGCTTCTGGTTGATCATTGTTAATTTTTTTTGTTATTACTTTCTTACCCCTTGTTGTTTTACCTTTCTTTTTAATTACTTGTACATCATTCTCAGGGGTATTTATTTCGGACATTTTTTGTATTGCATTTTTGACTCGCTTACTCACATTTATTTCTTTATTTGTAACAATCCGTTGACATTGAAAATAATCTCTTATCGATTGTTGAGATTTCTTTTCGTCCAGTTTTTTCAAAACCGGCAAAAGGATATCATCGGTTTTTGAATAAGTCCAACCAAATTTGCTTTTAGCAAATTCACGTAAAGCTTCAACTTCTAGATTTCCCCAAGAAAATTGTTCACGATTTGTATCAACTTCTGGATACAGATACGCTTCCACAATCTGTTATAAAAATAATACTGGTGAAAATTTAGTCAAAAACAGGCACAGCAAATATGATAACACACATGAGCATAGCTCAGCTCAACTAGCAATACTTTTCTATTAGTTATAAAGATAAATTTTAATTTTTTGTAATGAAAAATTACGTAGGTCAGGATTTTTTTAAACCACAAATTGCAAAATTGATTATAATTTTCACCTACACAAAATCGACTACAGACAAAATTAAATACTAAACTTACCCGAATACTTGGAAAATCGTCCGTAAGATTTATGTTCTTGAGTTTATTTTTCAAGCTTGCTTTAGAACCATTATTTCGAGAGTGTTCCCACCATTCTCGAAATTTACGTAAACCAGATAAAAGTGACATTGTCTTTGTGGTTTCATTTTTATTTTCATCTGTTGATTTGAAATTTGCTAAAATTTCTAACGCTGTTACTGCTCCTATTCCTACGACGCCTTTTAATACAAAACAAAAAGTTTTCCGATAATAATAAAAAAAAAAAAGTTTCACTAATATTTTGATATAAGTCAAATTTTAACAAAGAAACAAAACATACCGGTAGTATAGTCGCTCCCAACTAACACAGAAAGCTGAATCAATTTACTTCGATCCACATTAAATAATTTTTCTATATTATCTGCTCGATACTCAAGTACGGTTTTCTGTTGATTGAAAAAATTCTTATAAACCGTTTTACCACCAAACAACCAAATATCACTGTCATCTGTTATCGTCCCATCGATTAAATTAATTTCATCCAAAAATGCACACTGTGCCTCTGCTTCCATTGGAGCAATTATATACGGAATGCCAAACATTTTTAAAAGTTGTCGACATTCATCACCCATACGATCTGTTATCGAAACGGCCAGTCGATTTTGTTTATTTCGCTCAAATTCAATATCATTTTTGTCTTGTCTAAGTTCCGAAGCCATTTTAGACAGTTCTTCAATTGAATTTGCTTCCCGTAAATTTCGAGCAATGTCTGCAATTATTTCTGTGGGTTTTTCCGTTTCCATATCATCTATGCCAAAAAGCGACTTCGATACCTTAGATTTTTGTACAGGGTCACCTTCTTTCTCATTTTTCTTATTAGATGGTGTTCGATTCCTAAAGAATGGCGAAGTAATCTTTGGAGTACTTGGTGCCGCTTTTTGTTCATTAATATCTAATGAAATTTTTGTAGGTGATTCCGCTATAAATTCGGACTGTTTATTAGTTGTTTGTTTAGGCGATTTTATTAACGCCTCATTTTTATGTAGAATGTCACTAACTTCGTCAGAGATTTTTTCATCTTGAACAAAAATGTTTTTCGATAAAGTTTTTTCTATGGGCATTTTTATTAAATCATTGTCGTCATCAAAAACTTCCATAATTTTTTTTGGTGGACTATCCAAAATAGATACACCCTTTACAACGACATCGCTGAGACTTTTATTTAAATTTTGTAAAATTGTATTTAACTCGTTGTTGCTTTTCGTTATTTTTTCCAAATTTTCATTCATACCAATTAATTTGTGCAATATTTTTTCACTACCCAACTTAAAAATATTTTTATCTATATCATCTTTTTCCATCTCTTCATCCTCATTTGTTAAGATTTGTAGAAAATCTCGTTTTTTGTCATCGTTAGCTTGTTTTCGTAGATATGATGATTTCACTGAATCATCCGTTACTGATTCTTCTATCTCTGCTTTAGTAAACAAATCTTTTTTATTTGATTTCACTTTAATCATAGTTAAGTCGATTTTATTTTCAAATTTTTTAGGAATTGCAATATTTGAAGTTAGCGTTTGTGAAATACTATCCAATCTGATTTTTTCTATTCCATCCATTTCTTGATTTAAATCTTTTAAAATAGTATCAACTAAAGCTTTCGAAGTAGATGGTTGAGCTGTTTGTTTTTTAATTGCTCCTTTATCATTAATATTTTTTTTCGTATTTTTTGTATTTTTGTCACAAAATATATCGACAAATAAATCATTGGGATCCTTAATTTCATTAGGATTAACTATAACTTCCATTGGAGTTTTTCGTTGCAGATCTAAATGTGTAAAATTTTTAGAAATGTCCGCCGGTGGCGGAACATTCATTTGTAAAGGTATTATATATCCCGTAGATGAATTCATGTCAGAATCGAGATCTGGAACATCAACAAAATCTGAATCACAATCACTAGATACACAATTTGAGTCATCAGAAATTTCTATTAATTGAATAGCATCAGGTGTCAGTTGTTGTGGTGACCTTTCATTTTTTGGAAACAATTCATTGTATCTGAAAAATAATGATAAAGACTGACACTTTAATTGATAAAATATTTTTAAAAAAACAGTTTTTCTTGAAACGAACTTATAATGGAGACCGGTAGTTAAACAGAGATCTAGTACTCGTTTTATATGATTGTGTATAGAGTATAGTATAGCTCGATGGGATTAGTGTTTAATAAAATTAAATAACTAAAACTTACTTTAAGGGTGATTCTTCCATATTAGGTTCTTCGTAATCGACTAAAGTGGCAATTTCTTCCGCATTCATTCCACCATATTCTATCATATAGGCACGAGCCAGCGTTTTTGCAGCCTTACCCAAAACTTTTTTCTGTTCTGTTCTTAATTTTATTTCGACATTATTAGTATTTGTATCTGGCTTTAACTCATCACAACATTCCTCTAACGACAACTGAATTGCTCTCTGTAAATCTTCATCATTTTCTTCTTCAATTTTGTTTAATTTTACCAATTTTGGTGGCGAGGGCTCATCTATGTTATTTTCGGCATTCTTTTTCGCTGTATTCAAATCATTAATGTAAAAATTATACGAATTTTCATCAGATACTATTCGTTTGGCGCTTTTCGCACAAACATCCACAATTCCATCTTCAGTAAACATTTTTTCTAATTCAGCTAACGACAATGATTTTCCACCCATCTCTTTTTCAGCATTCTCTAAACTAACTTGAACTTGACGTCTCTTCAGTAGTCGTTTCATTTGAAATGAACTGAAGTCATCACTTTGAGCCGGCAGTTCATGTAACCGTCCCCATGAAGATTGTTTGCGGGTCTCCTTAATATCAGTTAAAATTTCGTGACGAATATCAGCTGGAAGTGCTTTAAATTTATCGTTTGTTAAATCAATTGATTGAATATTAATATTGTAGTGACGTGAGCTGCTTTCATCAACCGAATTATCATTTGCATTTATATCAGATTTAGATTCATATATATTTAAGCCGGTTTTAGGGTCTTCTAATGGGGGTAATTTAAACATATCATCTTTCTCTACTGCTGAAGATTTCATTCTTTCTTTACTAGGTGAAATAAGTAAATTGGTAGCCGATGCTCCTAAAGCTTGCTGCACAACTTTTTCTTTAACCAACGATTCCAATAAAAGTTGTTGAAGCCTCTCCGCTTCAGTGTGGTATTTGCTCTTAGCTTGATAGCGTTTGTGCTACAATTTATTTTGAAAAATGTTTTTTATCTTTAAAAATATCTATTTAAAATTCAAACCATTGTATCGCGCTTAAGAACTGGAACACCGCCATCGAACACAAAGACTGGTTTGATTTTGTAAAAAAGAAGTTTGCATAAGCGATGAAAAAGGCCTAATAGATGAGCGTTTGGTAATGTACTTCCTTTTGAATCTTGATAACCTTTAACAACCTGGTGCAACCATATTGATATATCTGAAAAGTTAAGAGAACTGACTTTATCTGACTACAAAATAAAGCTTATATAGGTAATTCTTGTAACCATATATATATATATACAATATACATACATACTTAGTATCAAAGTTACAATATCCTTCGAAGGTATCTCATACAATAAGGGAAAGTATATATAATGATATAAAACTTACCAACAGCTAGAATTTTGTTTTCCAACGTTTCTAATGGAACTGGTTTGCCCGAAGGTTCTATAAGTTTCCATAGACCAGTGACTCCCATATTTTTTTTTTGGTTATTATTATTTATCTCTTACTAAGTAGGTAAGAAGAATTTTAATTTCACAATTTTATTATTTCTTTTTTAATCATCAAACAGCGAAAAATAAAAAAAAATCACTGGAGTGTATGCAGTGTTGACGTTTGATAGTTTGTCATAGTAATAGAATCTAAACAAAAATGGAGTAAAATAGAAATTCTTTAGTTGTTTAGTACATAATTTTTCCTTTTTCAAAAAAAAACCATTTTTGCTATAGTATATAATGAGCTTCAACTTCAAAATAATATAGGAATATAACGAATATAACATACTAAATTGGAGCAGAATTACTCCATTTAGAATCGAAGGACAGCACTGAGAGTATACATAACCGCTTTGCTTTATTAAAACTCGGCTATCAAAATTTATTAAATTATCATCTGGCAACGCGGGCGTTGTAACCTTGAACCTTCACACCACTTTGTGACTTTTGTCTTTTTTTTTTGTCATTTTTGATATTAAAATTTTATTATAACATTTTAAATAATAAATAACATTATTATGCAAAATAAACAAAAACAAACACAATTAAATAGCCAAAATCCTGTTCATTCTGCTACTTCAACACCTACTACTGCACATATTCAAATGATTTTAGATGAAAATTATGGAATAATAAAAACAATACAAGAATATCAAAATTTGGGTAAAATTAAGGAGTGTTATTGTTATCAGCAGGCACTACATAGAAATTTAATGTATTTAATGCAATATCGTGTTTAGTATAATTGTTGTATGTTCTTATGTGGTTATCTTACATTATCGAACACATAACCTTAAAATTACTATGTTTAAACATCTAAATAAATTCATTAACAATACTGCTATCATTTGGTATGATCAGAATAAACAACGTGAATGTTATCTTTACAAAGATATTATTGAAATATCAGAGAAAATAATAAGTTCCATAGAAGATACCAGGCGTTTATTGTATAGAGGGTTAGGAGTGCCAAACTCTTCGGAGATAAAAGGAAAATGTTTTGGCATTATTATTGGACACTCTCCAATTATAGTTCCTGCAATAATAGGGTATTTTGTATATTTGGTCTCAATATATTATTCATAATTACATAAATCTTTTAAAGAATACTTAATGGAGACAATACATTTTGTTGTATTGATCCATATGATACTATTGATGAAATTAAAATGGCCATTTATGAATTGGGTGTTGAAATTATACTAGCTGAAGAATCATTTCATAACCGTTTTCCGCAACAGTTTGAACGGTTCAATGAAATTATTTTTTTCCAAAGAAAATTATTATTTTTAAAACTAGTTGGCGGTAAGGAAAACCCAACTACTGGAATAGTGGTGAACTATAATGGTCAAACATTTTCGAAAATTATGTTCTCTGCCCGTACATCAGGTTCAACAGGAAAACCAAAAATTATTCATGTTCCTTATCGATGTTTTGTACCAAATGTGGACAGTTTGATGTAATTTATTTATAAAGCACTCCTATTAAACCATAATGTCAGATTAATTTTTTGTATAGGAAATGCCTTTCGATATCAGATAGAGATGTTTTCTACGTATCTTCACCACCAACATTTGATCCATTTGTCGTTGATTTTTGTTTGGCTCTAACTAATGGTGCAGCTTTATTAATGGTGTCAAATACACTACGTTTATCTTCAACGCTACTACTTAATTGTCTATTTTCAACAATTCCGTCTATTACAATCATGCAAATGACACCGTCTTTATTCAAACGATGGAATTTAAGTGAAATTCAAGAAATTTTAAAACCCAGTTCCACATTAAGAATTTTGGTACTTGGTGGTGAATCATTTCCTTCAATTTTAGACGTACAACAATGGCAAGACTGGACGAATGCCAAAAGAAAAAAAGTCTTTAATATTTATGGAATCACAGAGGTATCATGTTGGAGTACTTTGTATGAAGTTACACCATCAGATTTTGAAACAAAAAACGAAATTCCTATTGGCAGTCCATTAGACAAAGATATCAAACTTATCATTGTTAATACAGAAACAAATCAACCAGTGGATTATGGCATAGGCCAATTATTTATAAAAACTCGATATAGAAAATGTTTTCAATCATTTGTCGATTCACACATAGATGATTTCGTAAATGTTCCAACTGGAGATTTAGTTAAGCGAACAAAAAATAATAATATTATATTCTTAAGTCGAATGAACTCAGTTATAAAAAGATTTGGCACAACTGTTTTTTTAAAAAATTTAGAAATGATGGCAATAACTATTGATCCTATCACAGACGCCTGCTGTGTGTACGATGATATATCAAAGTGGTTATTACTTTTCGTTATTTCAAAGAAAAACAATTTAACGGAAAAAGAAATATTTCAATTTTTTATAACTAATTCTGCAAAACATGAAATTCCAGACAAAATATTTATCCTAACGGAATTTCCCTTATCGAAGCATGGTAAAATATCTGCGCAAAAACTTCTAAATATGAATAGAAAAAAGATATCTAAAACTTCTAAGCCAGCTGAATTATTAATTGAAAAATTAAATTATTCACTTGGGACAAATATTAATTTCTCAACCGAAAGCAATAAAAATGACAATGGCAATGCCAAAAAATTGAAAGAAGAAGTAAATTGCTCGTTTACGAATATAGGTGGTACGTCAATATTAGCTTTGCATATAACAACTGAAATTGAATCGGAAACTGATCTTTCATTTCCATACTTAATGTCTTATTTACTTGATAACAACAAAAGTATTAAGGAAATTTTCATTTATTTGGAAGATTCTAAATGGTGTCGAAATACTAATGGACATTTTAGTGGTAAGGCTTTTAGAATATAGTAAAAATGGCCCCAATTGAAAAATTTCTAAATTAGACGATTTTATTATTTAACAAAATTTAAAAAAGATTATAAGTCCTCGTTGTTAGTAGATAAAATTAATCTAATTTTGTGTTTGAATCCACTTTCGATTTATTTTCTTAATTGTTTTGAAAGATTCAATCATTCAAAGCAAGAAAAGAAACGTCTATAGTCATCCCACCATTTTTTTTTGGAAGAGTTAAAATTATTTCATTAGAATCTGATATTAATCGTAGAACAAACAATAAAGACTTGCTGCAGCTAATATGTTCTATCCTTCGAACATTTTCTATCTTTATCAAAATATTTTTTCTATATTATTTCTATATAAATTTAAATATATCTATAATTTTTATAGGAACATCTGTAGCTTTATCTAATTTAACACCTTCTTGGCGTATTGATTTAAAAAAATGCATCGATGCTTCACCATCCCCATTAACTTACAACAAGAAAAGAATTATATCCGTTGGTAGTCACTCGGGAATTTTAATTAATGCTCAAATGGACGGTTTAATTTTGTCAACGCTCAAATTAGCAGATAGAATCGAAAGTAAAGTTGTTCAATTTGAAGAATGTGGCATTGTTGGATGTTATGATGGAAATCTATATTGTTTTGAATTATCCACTGGACACATTCGATGGAAGTTTAATTCAGATGCGATGATAAAATGTACACCATTAATTGTTGAAAATTATGTTTTGTTTGGAAATTACAATGACGATAAAAATATATGGTGCCTCAATGCAAAGGTTTGTTAAACTTACTATATACTTACTTACTCGACTGACCCTTATTTAAATTGTTGCCGATTATCTTCATTGAATCTAACGAGTCCCCCGAAAAATGGAACGTTTATGATAAAAATTAACTGTACAAATATGGGGACTGACCTGCTACTGCCAAAGATCGGAAAAATTGCAGTTCTGAAGGAGTAATTTTAGTTAATATAAATATATTCCTATCATACATGCCACTTTAAAACTCCCGATTAAGTAACGTTAGGATTTAAGTGAAAGCACATAATGACCATAAATTAATAAATTAATTAATCTTCGTAGTCTCTGGAGAACTTTTTAACCCTCTCAGATCGGTTTCAAATTTTTCAAAAAAATAAAAATAAACAAAAAAATAAAAATTGGTTCGACACCTATTAAATACTTATTTTTAAAAAAAGACCACTACAATACATTCTATTTTTTGATAATAACGATTTGTATTTCAGGATGGAACTATTGTATGGTCAAAAAAAATTGGGACAAAAAGTATATACGCTGATCCATGTTCGATCAACAATACTAGTATTTTAGTATGTTCTTTAGATGGAACTTGCTCTAAACTTAATATATACAATGGTCAGACATTCTGGACAAACCGATTAGAACATCCAATATTTTCTAATCCAAAAAAACTATGTCATTTGAAAAGAGTTCTTATCGCTGAAGTTACGGGAAATATTCATTGTACTGATTTCAATGGAAACACAGTTAGTTTAAAATTATATTGAAAACCGTTATATGCTTAATTGTATAATTTTAGTTGTGCACCTATAAAGCGAATGGAAATTTGTATTCATCATTTGAGTTAATTAAACAAATTGAAAACGAAAACGTCATCATTATATTTGGCTGTTATGATCATAAAATTTACTGTTTGAATCTAAATAATCAAAACAATTTTAATTTATTATGGACATTTACTACTTCCGCACCAATTTACGCTACGCCAAAAACATTTCCAATTAATAATGCAAATCTTATCTTAGCATGTTCAACAAAAGGTTTGGTAAGTATAGTGAATACAAAAGATGGTTTTTTATTTAAACAATTTCAATTAACTGGTGATATATTTGGGACGCCTTTAATTTTGGATGGACAGTTATTTATTGGCTGTCGAGATAATTTTTTATATTGTTTTCCTCTAGATTTTAGATAATAGGAAATTCTAATAAACAACCATAATTAGAGATTTGTCGTTTCGATCATTTAAATATTTTTAAATTAATGCAAAAAATAACAGAAAAGTTTTACAGATAGGATCGAAATAAATTACTACGTTATTATTATGTTATGGACACGTTGGGGCAAAGCCACAAACTAAGGGGCAAGATAGGGGTTACTCACGTGTCAACGACAAAGCTCCTGTAATAGACTGTGGGTTGGTAAAGAAAATAATCATACGTATGTTTTTTTATATTTTATACATCTGCCCCATCCAACAAACTTGCTTTAGGAAGAAGCATTTAAGATTAAGTATTTATAGAAAAAAGTAATAAAAAAAGGCAAAGTAATTTATATATTTTAAAGAAAAATAAACAATTAAAACATGAAGCCGGCAGCGAGGGCTTTATTATTATTTATTGTAAGATATGTGGATCTCATACATAATAAACTGTAAATCAAGCATTCCTGCAACATAATCTTCCGCAATTATTTATGCAGCAATAAATTAGTAATTTGTATTTATATTTTTTTTTATCTTAATTCGTTTCCAGAACAAAAAACCATAACAAATATTGTAGGTATCCTATACTATAAATTTGTTGCTAATCATTAATTGTTTGTTAACATATGTATTTAATATTAAATTCATTGACATGCAATTGTTTACACATATGTATGCTCATAGTTATACAATACATATTTAATATCTAAGTCGATAAATAAATAAATTCATTAGATATTTGTTTGTAAATGTTTTTTCTGTTTAACGTAGTTTTATATTAGAAAAATTAAGATTAAGAAAAAAAAGAACTGCTAAAAATGAAGTATAAAATAATAGTATGTTTGACGGTATATATACCATGGGGAATTGGTGATAAAAACATTTAAACAAATTAAACTATATGTAACTTATAACGCATTAAATAAGCAAAAAAACAATATACATTTCATACATGCATACATACATACATATAGTTGAGTTAAAACACATATATACTAGAACATTAACTTACTGGATACAATAGTATGAACCATGGAATGTCGTTACGGTTCATATTCTGTTCAAAATACAATGGGGGCACCGTACCTCCCACACCCACCCCTCTTAATTTTTTTCCAAATATATTTCTGGAGATTTTTCGTAAAATATTAGAGATAACCCAATTTTAGAAATGTGAAAAATCAATTATTTTGAAGTATGCGACCCCAAACTAGGTCGCCTCATTTGGGAATCGCTGAGAATGAGCATTAGACGTTTAAAACTTTGACGCTAAAGTGGGCATTTTGATTTTAATAAATTTTATTACAGCAAAATTAGCTGTAAACATTATTTTTAATTTTTGAAATTTTAACAACTAAACTTTTTTTAATATGAATGATAAAATATTTTATTGAATATAATTTTTGATATTCAACGTGTTTTTTTATGTAGTAGGTGCTTATAACTAGATTTTTTAAAAAAATTATGAAAACAACGGTTATTTTTTAAAAGTTTAGGAAAAATGGGAAATATTATTTGTCAAAATAATCATTTTTCTTAATCTGTAACTTAATAATGAACTCATTTTTGGATCGGCTTTAACCACTGTGGCTTCCATTTCGGATCTTCTTTAAATTTTTGATAATCCATAGCTAATTTCATAAAACGCGAACCTTATGAACCTTTTATTATTACACGATAGTTAAGTATGACCAATTAATTATTTGGTAATGCTCTAAACGTCACTAAAGATTCCTTAAACTTATTATTTTTGTGAACGTCTCCAAAATTACTTAAAATTGCCTGTATAGATTCGATTTTAAATTTTTACAATAAAACAACTTTTAAAACCCACATAGAAGTGAAACTGGTTTTGGTCCTTCGGTCCTTCGTTTGTATATACCAACGGTGGGCAAGTGCGGCTCTTCGATGAGTCAAGTGCGGCTCTCATTCAAAATTAAAATCCGTTTCTTTTAAAGCTTCA